>OX596287.1:24936642-25142148 GCA_951394225.1 Harpalus rufipes
ATATAAAGCAACATTGAAAAGAAAATCATTGCTTAAATATTATAAACCTTTAAATATTTTTTCAAAATGTTTTTATAAAATAAATTGAAATATAAATCCTACCTTTGCTGTATGATGTCCTGGTTGTGGACCCGCAATAGTCTTTGGAAGTATTCTGGACACTACACTCTGTAACAAAAGAAATATATTGCATATAAGTATTGTTGTTACATTATTAACAAATAAAAATTGAATAATTGTTAAATTTATGCATTATTTTTATTTTCATATTAATTTTATACAGCTACTATCATTATAATAAAATAAGAAACAAATAATACGTATAAATTTCTATAAACAATAAATTCCGACATTTTGATCATCAGAGAATTCACTCACCAAAATTTTTCTTTCGACTTTTCCTTCTAAATATAACAAATTCAGTAACAAATTATATATCAAAATTAACATAAAAATATACGGAATCGAATAATAGTACTTTCATTAACAACATTAACAATTATTAAACAAAATTTCTTAAATAAATGATATCACGACGCGCAAATGTCAACGGTTCTTCTAGAACTAAACAACTCTATCAACTGTTACATGTACGCTCGCTTCAAGTCATGGCTTGCTTGGATTCCAACAACGCGAAAAATACACAGCGCGCAGCAAATATTTAAATTATTAAATATATTTTTATTTATAGACAAATCTTATTAGAATATATGTATATAAAGTTTTGTTTTATAAATATTACCAGGAAGACAGTCAGAGTGATTAATGTTGAAATATTCAAATATTGTCCCCCTTAATTATTTTTCAACAAAACAGTTAAATAGTTTTTTGTAAATAAAAAATTATGAATTTTTAGTATCAAAATTTCTAAATTTGAAAGACGACAAAAATAAATGTAGTATGTTATCTCAAATTAAATTAAACACTAGGGCCGGTTTTATAATAGTATATTATAGGACAAATATTCGAACAAAGTAATCGACAATTATGAAATGTGTTTTTTATACTATTTTTTTCTATTTTGCGCCTTTTATGCAATGGGTAATATGCCGTGATGATATATTTATTTTTATTTACGTTATATTCTTGAAGAAATTATTATAGTAGAAATGATTAGATAGAAGACGCACGTCATCAACCTGAAGAAAACCTTATAAAATGAAACAACTTATAGAAATTATTGGGTGTTATTTATTTTTTTTTTAAAGAAAAAAGTACTAGTATTAAGTATTGTATATATTAATGATATTTACAATTATTTCTAAGCCAATCCTTCTTCTTTTTATGGTATATAAAATTATTTGAAGTAATTGTAGTTTATTTTCATAACATACATTGGCACTACTGAGAATGACCATGTTATGTCAAATAATTTTATATTCCATAAAAGGAAGGATTGACTTTAATTTATACATACGTCTCTTTAATAATATTAGTATATTTTTTCTTCTTTTTTAAAAATAAATAACAACCAATAATTTCTACTAGTTTATTTCATTTGATAAGGTTTTTTCAGGTTGTTCTGCCTAATATAAATAAATATATCATCACGGCATATTACCCATTGCTGGGTGTGCCAATCTGCTTTGTACACAGATTTTGGTAATGAAATTGTTGTACCGTACGGGCGCTTACCAGGTGTCCACCTCACGGGCACTCATTTCTGGCGTGGAGAGTGCGTTACAGGGGTCAATTTTGTACCATTTAAAATTCGAAATATTTGGCGTTGGTCGGGATGGAACCATTACATAAATAAAATGCATTTTTTTAATAAATTATAGAACATTGAAACAATATGACCAATGTTTGACAATATTGTGATACAAACTATGGCGTCTGATGGCGCTAGTGTTTTCCATTGGTGTTTCAAGTTAGGCCGGTGAAAAAAGCGCGCGAGTCTCGCTTTTAAAATCAGGGAACCAATCAAATTGCAAAGACATGATACGTCATACTAACTTTTAATCAATTTTAATTACTTGTAGTTTGTGAACATTTTCGCATTCTTATTCACTCAACCAGTGGTTCAAAATTGTTTCTCTTAAAAACCTTAAAATTCAATTTTCGAATTTTGCCATTTTCTTTGTGTTCGGTCGCGTGGACGTCCAGTGTATAAGTGGATGGAGATGTAGTTATTAGTATGTTGAGACAATGTTTCTGAGTGGAAAAAGAAGAAGAGCTTGTATGAGGTTTGTTCATAGAACGGTTTGAAACCGTTAGCAACCGTCAGAGGCATGCGCAGTTACATAAAAGCGTTCGCAGAGTCATAAATTTCCAACTCTAATTATTAGTTCAATGTTCATAGAAATTTTCTGACTGGTTGCTGATCGGTTGCCAACTATCAGAATAATTTCCAACTCGGGAGGAAATTTTAAATTTGAGGCATGCGCACTTACACTGTTTTGACAAGACATTTGTATTTGTTTTGATTACAGGTTTTGATTTCATTTAATGTTTGGTTATATACTTACATATAAAATAAATTAGTGAAATAAATATTTTACGGTATGTAAATCATTGTAAATTAATGTAATAAAATAATAAAAGACTGACTCACTGACAAGTGTCACTACAGTGATCGATAATATCGATATATTTACTACCAAAATTAAGCAGAGACATTTATTATTCATTTTAAAAAGTTAAGTGACATAATGCTGTTCACAGAAGAATTCAAACAGTTTGATTTGCAACCAGTTTGAAACCACGCATGCGCACTCAAACTCAAACTCCAACCGTTGGAAATATGTTCTATGAACAAACCTAATGTTGTCGTGAAAACAAAACTTCATGAAGTTTTTTTTTCTGTTTAGATTTTGCAGAGAAGGCCACATCAGTTTCTTACTTTTCCAACATTTCTTCCCCGATACAATAGACGATGATCTCATAGACCACTCCGTTTATTCCGGGGGCAAAAAAGAATTTCCGTCTTATGATTTTATAAGACATTTTACTTTCGATTTATATAAATATTTACAGTTAAGACCTTGTGATTTTAGTCCAAATATGGTCAAACTTTGTAGACGATACTGCACCGAACTAAATTTACCAGGTTAGTAACATATTAAAAATTCGAATATTTTAAAAACAAATATTTTTTTGATAGTTTCTATTATACAGTTTTAATGTTAATGTATCGGACATAAATAGAGCGACTCTGTAGGCTATTTTTTATTTTCTTCTTCCACTCATTTCTATTTTGCGTGTCGTTCTCATTCATTTCCTTTTCTCTCAAGTCTTCCGCAATACAGTCCTTCCATCTTTGGTCTTCCTCTGTTTTTTCGACCTTTATTCGGGCACGAACTTCAGCCGAAAAATTGTAGTTGTTTAAGAAAAATCCGGTCGATTTTAAAAGACGTTTCATAACCATGGATGAAAGTTGGATACGCCACTACACTCCAGAGACCAAAATTCAGTCGAAAGCGTGGATTGGACATGGTGAGTCAGCCCCGAAGAAAGCGAAGTTCAATCGACAGGAAAGGTGATAGCGTCAGTCTTTTGGGACGCCAAAGGCATTCTGCTAATTGATTATCTTGATAAAGGAAAAACTGTAACTGGACAATATTACGCCACACTTTTAGACAAGCTGAAAGCAGCCATTCAAGTAAAACGCCCGGGAATGGCAAAGAAAAAGATTTTGTTTCACCACGACAATGCGCCAGCTCATTCAAGTCGTATTGCTCAACAAAAATTGACCAAACTGAGATTAGAAATCGACCCCCATCCACCGTTTGCCCGATTTGGCTCCCTCGGACTTCCATCTTTTCCCGAAACTCAAAACGTTCTCTATCGAAGCAGTAAATGTTTATTTTGAGGACGTCAAAGAAAACCATTTTCGGGAGGAAATCGAAAAGTTGGACCAGTTGTGTTGACCTCAGACGGGATTATGTAGAAAAATAAAATGTTGTCCGTGTTAAATACGAGGGGAATTATATATAAATGGGACTGACTTTTTTTTTAATTCCAGAGGGGTCATAGACCCGTATGGAGTTGATTAGCAGGTAGCTTGGGCTGTTAGGAAGGGGGTCGACATGACCCCAATTCGCTTAGGTCTCTTTAGTATTAAAGAAAACCATGAGCGAACAAGAAGGGCATGTCTACGTGGAGCAACGGATTATTATCAAGTTTTTGGCCAAGGAAGGGGTAAATCCAACCGAAATTTTGCGAAGGTTGAAGGCCCAGTGTGTGGACAACACGTTTTTAAGAACCCGTGGCTTTACTTGGCATAAAGAGTTCTCTGAAGGGTGAGAAAGGGTCGAGAATCAAAGCCACGATTGCCGCCAAAGGATGAGCGTTACCGAAAACAACATCGAGGCGATTCGGAATCTCATAAAGACTGATAAACGCATATTTATTGCGTAATATTATTGCAACTTACTGGATGCCGCAAAATTGTCCTATCGAAGTAAAAGAAAAACGCAAACTGTCAAAAATGTCATTTTGCTTCATGACAACGCCAGGCCCCACACAGCAAAAACACTACGAGGCAAAAATTGAACAGAATTGGATGAGAAACGTTGGACCATCCACGCTACAATCCTGACTTGTCACCATGTGACTTTCACCGTTTAGGCCCCCTCAAAGAAGCGATGGGAGGCCATCGATTCGACGACGACCGTGCGGTGGAGGAGTTTGTGCTACAATGGCTATGTGAAGGTCAAAGGTCTTCAAAGTTTTGTCACAAGTTTCATTACCCGTCTATGGTTGAATAAAATAACTGCATGTCTGATCACTAGAGCGCGTTGCATAATGCCAAAATTCCGCGCGTGCGTATGGCGTGCGTCTACGAACAGCTGTTTCTAGTTTGTTTCCGTTGTGACTGAATACAATGAAAAAAAATCTGATGTGGACACCACATGACTTCCTTGTACGATTATTAAACTATACATATTTTTTAAATAATTAAATTACAAAATATTGACAGGCTTAAGCCAAGCCCGAGAAATATTTTGATATAGAACAAAAAATAATTCATTTACTACTATCATTTTTAAATTAACATTAATCTAACCCGGTTCTTTTTAAAGAGAATTTTGATTACAACAAAGAAATATTTGATTACAACAATGAATATGACTAATTTCACAATAAAAATATAATATTTGTTAGTGAACGAATCATAAAATTGCATGTATTTAACGTAATTTGACATGAACTTCTTTTTTATTTTTTTGTCCTAATCCATAGCAAGCTTTATTAAAAAAACAAAAAGTAGGTATTTAATTTTTAAATTTACGTACGGTTTTTGTGATTGAGTTTGCTATGAATAAGACAAAATAATGAATAAAAAATTAAATTTGAATTGTGAAGTATAATAACTTTAAAAAATTGCACGTATTTGTCGTAAATTTAAACTTAATTACAAAAACCAATAAGAAAGCTAATGAATAAAATATATACAAGGTCCCTAAATTTCTGTAACAAGAGGTGATGTTAAAATCTTATCAGAAATATAATGGTTTTTTGCACAAAAAAGAACAAATAGACTTTTCTTGAAATACTGTGTGCTGATTTTCGACGGGTTATACGTATAAACTTTGTTATTTTTATAGAGATATTACATGTAGACCTTATTTGAGCGCACAGTGGCAGCGGCTATAGAGATTTTAAACTACAAATCATTCAAACCTAACATCCTAGCTTATCCTATACACAGTCCTTTGAGATGCACAATGGTTTCGAGTGAACATTGTTTTTGGGGGGCAGTGAGGTTTAAGGCAATTTGTTGTTATTATAGTTACGTAAACGACGTACATTTTGTTTGACTTTTTGCCATGGAGTGGGTTTAGGTTAGATGCCGTGCAAAACGCACTTGCAACTTACGCGTGGACAAAAATAGATATTTTCTACTTTAGCAGCCAGTTTTATATTTACGTTAAAATAGCATATAACTTTTCTTATAGAACTTTTCAAAAGCTTCAATTTTTGTCTAAGTTATTTTCTTCTAACATCAATACTTTTGAAGATACAGCACAATAACTGTTCAAACTTTAAGTGATAGTGGGGGGTAAACGGAGCTCAGTCGCTAAAAATTTTTTAAGGGTTTTTATTCTTCATATAAAGAGAAGGTATCTACAGAAATTTAGCTCAATCGGAGGCTTGCGTTTTTCGAAACTTTATCCTAATTATATACCTATACAATTTTTAATAGTTTTTTGCAGAAATGTATATACTTGCAAAGGTAATAAGTTTCCCCACCTCCTTATCTTGAAAAAGACTGAGGAATTATTACACGGTGCGTTACCTTTTTTTGTGTAAGGGAGGTTCGCCAGTAGCCATATTATACCCTTATACAAATTCTCACTCTTAACATATTAAAGTGACCGATTTTCGGTAGCGAAATACCGCATCCGGATCACAATAATAGTTATGAAACAATCATCCTTCGCCACACATTCCTGTGTAAACGCACTTCTTTCGCCTCGGCCACACTCATAATCACCCTCCTTATCTTGAAAAAGACTGAGGAATTATTACACGGTGCGTTACCTTTTTTTGTGTAAGGGAGGTTCGCCAGTAGCCATATTATACCCTTATACAAATCCTCACTCTTAACATATTAAAGTGACCGATTTTCGGTAGCGAAATACCGCATCCGGATCACAATAATAGTTATGAAACAATCATCCTTCGCCACACATTCCTGTGTAAGCACACTTCTTTCGCCTCGTCTTTTTAAAGTGGGTTTTGATTACAATAAATAATATTTGATTACAACAATGAATATGACTAATTTCACAATAAAAATATAATATTTGTTATTGTACGAATCATAAAATTGCACGTTTTTAACGTAATATGACATGAACATTTTTTTTATGTTTTTGTCCTAATCCATAGCAAGCTTTATTACAAAAACAAAAAAAGGATGTAATTTTTAAATTTACATATCTCGCTTATACAAAGGGCTAATTTAATAATACTTGATGTGCTAGACGCAGAAATTAATTCTCTAAAACTTTTATTTGAAGCATTTATTTCTAAAATCAAAATAAAAGCATTTTATTCAAGAAAAACTGTTAACAACTTCAAGTAATGTACCACTTCCGGTTAGCCTATTTTAACCAAAATCTATTATGTTATTTCGATTGACATAAAAGTTTTGTATACCAAATTTGAAAAGTTTTGTATTATATTTTAAAACAGTTTTTCATTAAAATCTATTATAGGCTTCATGTAAAGTGTCACTTCTGGAAATTGTGTAATAACCAGAAAGGGAGGTGCACAACTAGATGTTATAGGAGTCCTAAATACAAAATTTCAACTTTCTACGGCTTACCGTTTTTGAGTTATGCGAGATACGTACGTACGGACGTACGTACGTACGGACGTACGGACGTACGGACGTACGTACGTACGGACGTACGTACGTACGTACAGACGTCACGACGAAATTAGTCAAAATGGATTCAGGGATCATCAAAATGGATATTTCCGCTGAAATCTGAAAACCGAAATTTTTCGCGATTACAATACTTCCTTTACTTACGTACAAGGAAGTAAAATATTACAAACTGGTGAATAGATTGATAGATACATCAGAAAATGAAACTATACACAAATTGGGAAAGAGAAGATAGAATAGAATATCCCGACTATGGTAACAAAAAAAATCATACGTCAAATTTTTATGTTACAACAGGTTACACAATCAAAAAATGTTAGGAAATTTATAGGGTAAACCAGGAACAATTGTACAATGGACGGAACAAGAAAACTCATAAAGATGATGAAAAGTGATGCAGATTTAAATGAAATTACAATGTGTTCAAAATGGGCACCGTCATTGTCAATACAATACTGTACGCGACGATGAAATGATGTAACTGTTGTTTAAATATCCTCTAAATTGCCATATGGGACACTGTGTTGTAGTGCTATATAACTTTTATAGTAATTAAATTATTATAAAATCTTTCAGAACTCATATTTCAATAATATAAACAGAATTTAACTAAAAAAGGTTGTATTATTTTATAGTAATTATTAATCGTTTTATTTGTTAAAATTTATTTGAAAAAGTTGACAACTCACATTTGTCAAAAATAATTGTTTCATTGTTATTGCTACTGGATCATATTATTATGAGAATATAATTCCTTAGTCACGTGACATGTTTTCCGCCAATCAGCATTCAGAATCTCCCTAGCTACGCGTTTATCACAGCGATGATAAAAAACAAGGAAATAAACACCGTATTTATAGTCGTTACTAAGGGATTTGTTTTCTTTATTTATGACATTGACAGTTAATTTTGAGTATAAAAATAAATAATAACAATAATTCAAACTCCGAAATATTAAATAAAACTCGTAAGTACCATGTTTTAATACAATATGAATATGTATATCAAAAGTTAGGTTAGATTGCAAAAATTCATTATATTCTCTCATTAAATATAAGCTCGTGATATGATTAATAATCGAAGATATTGCTCGTGAAACCGAAGCAGCACACTTCAACTCGTCCTTCGGACTCGTGAAATCTGCAGCTCGGTTTCACTCGAGAATATCATCGATGATAATTGATAATCATATCACTTGTTATATTACGTATGAAAATACCTAAACGACTCGTTAATTTATGGGGGGGGGGGGTGAAATACTAAAAAAAATGATTTCGAAAAAAAGTTATTAAGAAATATTGTCCCTCTTGACGAGTTCTGTCACTGGTTAACTTTAATGTATTTATTTCTGTTACACCCTCCTTCGTAGTACGAGGTCAGATATTTTCCAGAGTCGCTTTATATGTCCGATACTGTAAATGACTTATTTTGTAATTTGTTACTACTGTATCTTCGTGAAACGAATCTGTTACAATAATTTGTCACTAAAGATATCTATTTTTATTTTCAGATCATATTTTCAACATCGCCAGTTTTTTTATTGAAAAATCTCGCCCATTTCATCTTTCAAAATTCAAAAAGCGCATTCCTAATTATGAGGGTCGATGTATGGGTTTTATAATTTACGTTTTGAAAGTTTTATTTGGTTTTGACGATTACACAGAACACGAATTGTCTAAATTTGCAAAACTAGTAAACAACAATCCCGAAAGACCTAAAAAACAACCTAAATTATTTAATTTTGAGGATTGGTTTGATTATATTGAATATAGAAAAATGGTTTTGAAATATGTCCATTTTCCGACTTGGTACATTTTAGAACCTGATAATGAATGTCCTTTAGATTTGTACGTAAAAATGTTGATGCATAAACATAGTATGTTTGATATAGAAGAAAATAGGAACTTAAGAATGAATGTTACAAAAAAAATCCTGGGTGATATAGAGGAATTTGATTCCGATAAATTAATTAATTTTGAACCTAGTCTGACGCCATTTCGTTCCTATATAGACAAACTATTACAAATGGATAATTTTACAGTTAAAGATGTAAAAATAAATAAAAAAGTATTAAAAGATGCATCAAAATATTCCATAGACCACTTGATATATCCAAACGATTATTTAAAACAAATCGAATCAGAAAATTGCAAATTTATTTATTCGAACGCACATCCTGACCATAAAATTAAAATAGATCCAGTTCAAATGACAAGAACTATAAAAAATAACTTCCAAATTTTTGAACAAAACTGGAACAAAACATTTCTCGACATCAAAAAGAATCAAATCGGTTTGACCTTATTAACCAACAAAATCTTGCAGAGACATGTCGAAAACAAACCAACAGAAAAACAAATAAACGTTGGTAAAATAATAGCCATACCTCAAAGTCCTCAAATAAGTATTAAAGATAGAGTTTATCGAAATTCCAAAGGTCTTTTTTGCAAAATAGGCACTCCTGGAGCAGTTCCCATCGACGAATACCCCACGCGTGTTCGGCATAAAAAATGGCGGATGGCCACGTGGTATAATACAGAATTACCGTTGGTTTACAACCAATCAACATTAGACGAAAAAGAAATACAAAATACTTTAAATAATTTCGTGGAAACTAAAAATTTAAATGAAAATAATGAATATAACTATCATTACATTCCAAGAATGGAATATATAATGAATGGTAAACCATTCTTCCATGAATCTAATAAAAAATATGAAATTTTTGAAAAGAATCTTCCAAAGAATTTTCGGTGGTTGTTGGAGGAATGTGCAAGAGTCCTAGAGCAGCCTACGAAAATGTTGTACGAGGAATTTTCCCGAGTTGAGATTTATATGAATTATATCTATTATCATAATAATCCAGTTGATTGTCCGCCATTTGATAATGATATAAAAATTAAACAAATGATTACACGGGTCCAGAAAGTTTGGTAAATGTAAAATATTGTTTTTGTAAACAAGGATTGTTATAATTTGATAATAAATACATACTTTAATAAATCTAATTTTATTGCTGTAAATTGTGTGTATAATATTTCACAGAAAACTTGTTTGACAATCATAAAGTATAAACAAATTTAGTATCAATTTGGTGTCATTGAAAATTAATATTTGTTGTTAATTTTTTGTCAAAATTATGACTGTCAAACGGGCTTTACTATCAGGTAAGTATGTTGACTTTTTTCAAATATTATTTCCATAATTATTCTGCACGACGTCTCATTTAATAAATATAGTAATATAAAATAATTTGAAACATGCGTAGGGTGACCAGACGTCCCGATTTTCCGGGATTCGTCCCTGTTTTAAGTTGTATGTCCCGGTGTCCCTATGAACATCTTCGGGACACGTAATTGTCCCGGTTTTCATACCCGACTCCAAATTTATTACTTATATCATCTATAGATGTTTGTAATATTTATTTTATTACTAAATTTTTAATTGTTTTATACTTTTATATATTCTAATTTTATGCGGTATAATACCCTACTCTACATCATGAACTTCGCTCAGCTGTCGTGACGTCAGTGTTTTTTTGAAAGTTAATAATTATTAAAAAAGTTGTTAAGTTTTTTCTTTTTTTCCTACTTTCCAGTAAATAATATTGACTTGATATATACAAATATATTTAATTACAACTTGTCATATCCATGGGTCGTATGGGGGTTCCCCATGTTACCATTTATAATTGACAATTTCTAGCCCTGATGAAGACTGCTGTCACAATCGAAACGTATTCAGCCCTTTTTACCTTCCGTCACCTTAGGTAAGGAAGGTATTGTCTTTGGTCAAAAAATTCAGTGATGAGTTTTTACTGAATAAGCATGTTTTAGGGTCCCTATAATACGATTTTACCATTTTTACGATGATGTCTGTATGTGTGTCTGTGTGTGACAAAAGTTCCGGATCCCATAACTTCAATACCACGATTCCAAATATCATAATTTTTTCGTATTCCTCAAGTTTACATCCAGAAGAACAAGTGATTAGATTTTGGTTATAATTGGTGAACCGGAAGTTGCCACATTTGAAGATTTAACAGTTAAATTTGATTTATTGACATTTAATATTATTATAACTTAAAGAATATATTATTCTCTATACGATTTGATTACATTTTATACTTCATATTTAATAGATACAGAGTTAAAGAATTTTAAAGAAATTAAATTTTATAATTCAGCCAGCTATGCTAAACATGGAAACTGCTAATATATTCATATAATTCAAATTGACAGATGTCAGTATGAGTAAAAAGTAAATTAATGTGGCAGAGATGAGGATGTTGAAGTAGATGTTGGGGAAACACGAAAAGATACGGTAAGAAAAAAACTCTAGTGTTGCAAGTTTCTAGAAAGATACAAGAAAGACGATTACATTGGTTTGAACATGTCATGAGGAGAAATAAAGAATTATATTTGAACAAGAATGAGTAGTTTAGTAAAGAACCGAATCAGAACGACACGCAAAAATATCGACTCCCAACGCATGGGAAAAGCTAAAGAGGAAGAAGATGTCAGTGTCAAGTGCAATTTGAATAGTTTGTTTATGAAATAATTTTACTGGATATTTAGAATCTTTTCCAAGAATAATTATGTATGGAATTTATACATTATACACAGGATTGACGGAAGGTATTGTGCTGGCCACAACAGATTTTTTAGTTTTATTTCTGTTTATTTATTTAAATACCGACGTTCGGCAGTATTAACTACTGCCTTTTTCAGGAATGAACAACAAATATATAAATATTAAATGTCACCTTAGTTACCTGTTGCTAATGTTTTTGTATTTATTTATTTATATATTTGTTGATTTGTTGTTCATTCCTGAAGAAGGCAGTAGTTAATACTGCCGAAATGTCGGTATTTAAATAAATAAACAGAAATAAAACTAAAAAAGGCTGTATCATTTTAATACAACATATAAAAACAGTTTTTAATTCTGAACAATTTTGTGCTCTACAGTTTTTCCCGTAAAATGAATAGGAGAGCAGGAAATTGTAATAAACTAAAATCTCATGTTAAATCCCTATGTCCACCTCTAATCGCCACCACCCAAAATCAAAACAAAAATCAAGTAGGTGTCCGTAGTTTTGTTGAAACACATGATTGTCAAATTTTACGTCATTTTATCCTTTTCCTTTATCGATAATCTTAAAGCAACATATATTTCAATTCAAGCAGCTGCCGAAAATGGAAGGAGAACAAAATTTACAGGACTTATTTAATTGGGTGGATAGCCATGCTATTTCTAGACAGAAGAAAAATTTAAACCGGGATTTTTCGGATGCAGGTAAGTCAAAAATATTGTACAATTTCTACAAGCTGGACACCACCATACACAGCAAAAAAATATACCATCACAATCAAACGGTCTTCTTTCAGTGCCCCTTGCTGAAATCCTGAAACAACACTTCCCACGATGGGTCGATCTTCACAACTACGGAGCGAAGAACTCGGTAGCAAAGAAGATCGACAATTGGTTCACCATGAACCGAAAGGTTCTTTCTAAACTTGACGCCCAATTGACGCAAGATGAGATGATCAAATTAGCCAAGGCGACACCAGGGGCTATTGAAGAGCTTCTCTTCAAAGTCAAACGCAAAGTGGAAGAATATGAGAAAGAAGAAGAGGGGAAGACTGAAAATTGTGAAGATAATCTTGCCGATGGAGAAAGTAAGAGATGATTATGTTTATTTTAAAATTAAAAGTATATTGTCAGTTGAAATGGTTTCATCATGTGAACGGCTGCGTGGACGTCCGGTGTGTAAGTGGATGAATGTGTATGATTGTGGAAAGAAGTGTGCTTGAAAAAATGGCTTCTAAATTTAATAATATTTTATTTTATAACTACGAGGGTGGTTTGAAAAGTCCGTGCAAAGTTCGAGAGATGGCAACACTGGTACGTATCGCGTAGGGTACCTTTATATACAGGTATGGCCATGGGCCGAGATCGCCGCCATTAGCGGCAAATGTCAAACTGATAATTCATTTGCCTATTTATTTGTAAGAAATGTGATATTATATTATACAGGAATATTAAATAATCACACTATGAATCTATAAAGGTAATAAAAATTCATTTATTTAGGAGATACACAATTATTATTATGGCATGGATTTAGAGGTTATGTAGGGCATAGGATATATGTTGTTATTATCACATCAAATTTAATAACTGTAGTTATTATTTACATAATAAGTATATATTTTAAACTTACTTTTTAAAAATTTAAATGTTTGTGCCTAATATTGGTAATTTTTATGTGTTTTCAATATTGCAAGTCATCGTAGTCAGTATCTCAAAAAAATATACAAATAAATAAAATAAAAGTATTACTTACACTTTAAATAAATATTAGAAGTATATTTGAATGTGTTTTGCATTAAAATAAAACAAGTAGCCACGAAAATACATAATTTGCGCAACAACAACGAATATGACAGTTGCCCGCTAATGGCGGACGAAACGCGAGCCACGTCATGGCCATATCCTGAGTATAAAGGTACCCTAGTATCGAGGTTATGTTTAGTTAGTGACATGTCCTGGAAGAACGCTCACCAAGTTTCAACCAGATCGGTTTATTTATCTGTATTTGACGTTCGTTTAAATTGAGAAAGTCGAGTGATTTTCAAAAATGGAAGAAAAAGAATTTCGTGTGTTGATCACATTATTTTATGAAAGGCAATTCGCCTCAGAAGACTAAGGAGAAGCTTGATAAACATTATGGCGAATCTGCATCTTCGAATAGAACAGTTTATAAGTAGTTTCAAAATTTTCGGAGTGGGCATATGAGCACAAGTGATGCTGAACGTCCTGGACGCCCTATCGAGGTCACTAGTCCAGAATAATCCTCATCGACTATTTGGAAAAGGGCAAAACTATAATTTTATAATATTATTGGACCGTTTGAACACCTGCAAGAAAAACGTCTACGATTGGTCTACAAAAAAGTCCTTTTCCATCACGACAACGCACCAGCTCACTCATCTGTGATTGTAGCCGCGAAATTGATGGAATTAAATTTCCAACTCGTTTCACACCCTCCCTGTTCTCCAGATTTGGCTCCTTCGGGCTACTACTTGTTCCCCAATATGAAGATTTGGTTGGCGGGAAGAAGATTTTATTCAAACGAGGAGGTGATTGCAGAAACGAAAGCCTATTTTGCTGAGTTGGACCAATCTTATTATTTGGAAGGGATCAACAAACTGGAGCAGCGTTGGACGAAGTGTATAAGTCTAAATGGAGACTACGTTGAAAAATAATAAAAAAAATATCCCGAAAAATTAAGTAGTTTTCATTTTTGCACGGATTTATCAAACCACCTCGTAATTTCTATATAAAAAAATGTGTACTACATTGTTAGAAATAGTTCATTTTGAAATGGATAAATACATATATTAAAATGGTAATGAAAAATATATTTAAGTTTCAAACAAAAATGTATTGTTTTTATTTTTAGAACCGACAAATGAATCATCCATGGTACCTTTAGAATTACTCGAAAAACAAGCTCTTGAATTGGATATTAAGAATGAAGCTATCAAATTGTTAAACCAAAAAGTAAATATAGAATTTTCTTTTTCTACTTTCGTTTATAAAACGTACTCTGGTTTTATGGCGCTAAACAAACAGCATCTTAATCACAATTTAATAAGCTGTGGTTTTAAACGTATTGGACATGCTAATAACCATTAACTGATTTATTAAGCACGGGCTGAAGTTAGCTTCATTTTTGTACGTATCAATATGGTGAGTTTATTAGCAAATTTATGAATGAAAAGTCGCATATTTCATGTTATTTTATATTACTATATTTATTAAATGAGACGGATTTCACGATTTTATAAAATAAACAACGATTTTTTTTATATGACCCCGTTGAAATAGACATTAAAACCAGAGGACCTTCTTTTATAAAAAAAAACACAAATTATGATAAATTATGTTTTTCATAATATTATAGTATATAGGACGAAAAGTGAATTTTTAAAGTATGAGCAAGTTGTTTACAGCCGAGGCCGTAATTACTTGTGAGTACCTTAAAGACAGTTTTCGTCTGTGATACATAGGGATGCGTACGATGCATCGATGTTTTGGAAACATCGATATTTGATTTCGATGTTCGATGTTTACCTTGATTTTATTTTTTTCGATAACATCGGTCGACATCAAGTTTTCTTTCGATGTTTTTAAAAATATATTTCTATTTTTCCTAGAACTATTACGCATGCGCTACTCTCCTGAATGCGGACCACGTCTGCAATAGTTGCGATTTGGACTTATTTTAATTCTTGTATTGTATGTTATGTATTGTCCATACGATGTAACTTGGCGAGTTGGGGCAATTCACATTATCACTGCGGTAATGGGGAAGTTATAAGATCCATAGCCGTACCGAAGAAGAATGAAGTTCAATAAAATTACGAATATTACAAAAAAAAGAAATTATTTATACAAAAAAATATTACAAATATTGGAATGAATTATTTATTATATAAATCATATTATAATTAATTATTTTTTTAATTAAGTTAAGAAAATAAAATTGCTATTGCTATTGAAAAAAAATGCACCAACGCTTATGTATGAATATAACTTCTTGGGTTGAAAAGTACCTAACACCCCGAGTTTGAGTGTATTAGGGTGAAATATGCTTTGTGTAAGGCAATAAAACATTGTAAAATCACTATTTCACTTCTGAAGCTGTGCGGCATCGAAGTAAAAGTAAATATTTGACAAAACGCAACTTAGGAATAGTGAACTGAATTACATTATTTTGCCTCGCCAAGTTACAACGTATGAACTGTACCTATATTTTTATTGTTTTACCATTCATAAAATATGTTTAAAAAATAAATAAGTCGAAGATAAATACGTTTTTTTTATGAATGATGTTGACATCGATGTTTTAATAATTTTGCGCATCCCTAATGATACACATACATAATTTTATGTCATACTGGTTTCTGTTATTAAATTATTAAAAGAAATATGCAGCAATTTGTAACAGTATGGCCCGTACTACGATCACGGTTTTAACTAAAACGCTGTTTTAAGAAGTGTCAGATATCATTATTTAATAACAATAATAAATAATATCGAATTTATCAAAATATGTTTTAAAAGCAGAACATAGTTTGTATTCAAACAAATATTTTTTAAAAAAATCGATCTTCAAACATACGTGCAAAATTAAATGTTGAAATTTGAATTTGATATTTTTTAAAACAGCGTTTTCCTATGAGTTTTGTATAATTAGGCTAAGTCGCAATTGTTTGAAGATCCTAGCAAAATTTTGACAGATTGACAAATTAAAATTGATTTTTATGGTTTCGTTAACAATCTTATTTGCTATAATTGATGTAAAGTACATTCCCCCAAATATTTTGGATTGAGTTGCCGAAGTGAAGAACAATTTAATGCCGCATAAATAAAGGTGGGATCCGGATCCGGATTTTTTCGGTTTCGGATCCAAAATTATCCGGATAATTGAATATTAAACTATCCGGATCTCAGATCCAAATCTCAGTATCGGATTTTGGATTCGAATCTGAGCATCGCATTTTGGATCCGAATCTGAGTATTGGAATTTGGATCCGAATCTGAGTATCGGATCTTGAATCCGCATCCGAATATCGAATCTTGGAAATGGATTTGAGTATCGGATCTTAGATTCGATACAATTTGCTAAATAGGACTCTGTGAAAGTATAAATTCCTTTTTTTTACATTTGCAAAAACTACCTAGCTATTTTAGAGGGGTATTATAATAGTATATTAAAGAACGAATGTCATAATTGTCATTTTATTTTGTGTGAAGGAAGTAACGACGCGTAGCGGAGTTGCCCAAACATTCGAACAAAATAATCGACAATTATGACGTGAGTTCTTTATACTATTTTTTTCTATTTTGCGCTTTTTATGATTTTTTTAAATAAAAAATCATAAATTCAAAATTTAGGGAATTTTGTGTTAGTTGGTAATAATGTGACATTTGAAAATTAAATTGTTTGAATTTAAAATTGTCTCGTGTTGTTTACAATCAAATTCATTTCAAATTAAAAATGAACACAGACGATTTTTTGTGTACGCCACCTGAAATACGTGAAATTACGGAAAATACATTTTATAATTCCAAAAACAAACAATGGAAAAAATCAGGTTTCATAGTCACAATCAAATATAAAAATTTTACAAGTTACTTACATTTTATTGTATAAAATTAACTGAAAAGGATGTGGAAAGTGTAAAACTGTATAATTATACACATCTTATATTTAAAACACTATTTTCTTATAAATAAACACTTAATTCTTGTTGACATTTCTCCTCCGCCGCCATTTTGCTTTTGTCTGAACTACTACACAACCTGCGTAACTTTGGCTATGACATCAGCGCCAAATAGCTCGAACTAATTTACCGACAGAGTTCACAAATAAATTACATATTTTAAATATCAACAATTAATAGTGTTTTGAACTATTTATGCCCTAAATATATATAAACAAAATAAAAACCTTAACAATCGTTAGTATCGTTTATTCAGTGAGATTTGATATTTTTTGACATAACATTTCAGCTATGCTACCAACTCTATAAAAATAAATTGTACTAGGCTGTTACAACACTCAAACGAGCTATTAACGAACTCCTTTAGGTGCTGTAATAGCTTTGTTACAGATGCAAAATAGAAAAAATGTATTACTGTTTGTTTGCTAGTGTTTACAGACCGCTGTACAGGCCCACATTAACGATTTGAAGTTTGAATTTGAACTCAATTCCAGATGTTAGCTTTCATATTTAAAATGAAGAATCGGATCCAGAATTAAAATTTGGATCCGGATCCGTAAACACAACATCGAATCCGGATTAAAGTCCAGATCCGGATCCAAATCAGGATCCGGATATTTTGAAATCCGGATTCTCGGATCCAAGTTTTGTCGGATCCTCACAGTTCTAGGATTTTAATGTTTCACTTTTTGTTTCATAAATCGTTCAAAAAACCTTGCTTTAGAAACCAGTATGACATAGTCATTTTATTGTTTGTCTGAATATGATATAAATAAAATATTTTTAGGTAAATCAACTGCAAGATATAATAGATACGAAAGATAAGACAATAGCCGAACTGCAAAGACAAATTAACGAATACATCAAAAAAGAAAAGTCGTGTATTTTCAGCTCATTTTTCAGCTAATTTTATAATATTTGTATGGACATCATAAAATACAATTTTATAAATATTTTTTTTAATTTATTGTATTGTATATATTTCATGGGATGTAATTATATTATAGTTTAAATAAATATACATTGAAATAATCTGAAATCTATAACAATAGGCAACAAATAATGATTGTATTTTTTTTCAATTTTATATTGTTTTTAGATTATTTTCATGAAACTATGGTACCTATTGAAGAGGTAGAAAGAATGGCTTATGAATTAGGTATGAAAAATGAAGAAATCGAAATATTAAATCAAAAGGTGGGTAATTAAAATTAATATGGGGGTCACACTAGAATTATGGTGAAAATGATTAGACAGAAGACTCAAGTTACCAACCTGAAAAAAACCTTATAAAAAGAAATATAACTTGTAGAAATTATTAGTCTCCCATGAGTCAGTCGATTTTTTAGGGTGTGGCACTCAAACGAATAACTTTAAATTCGCTTATGTGGGTTCCACACCATAGATATTCGACTATTGACTCACTGGTTAAGGGGGGGGGGAATAAAACACGTGTTGGGCAAACCTGGCCATAACTTTGGTTAGGTTCGGTTAGATAAGATTAGGCTAGATTAGGATAGGTAGATAATTATTCGTTTATGAGGGTGCCACATCATACAAAATCGACTTATGACTCATGGGTTTTGGGGGCCGGGCAAAAAAATAAGTTGGGTATAACTTTGGTTAGGTTAGGTACAGTTAGGTTAGTTTTAACTCATGGGTTATGGGGGCAAAAGGACGTCATCAATTCCCTCCCACGTGACGTGGGGATCAAGTCGTGGAAACGGAGTTTATACTTATAGACTAAGACGTTAAAAATAAATAAATAGATAGATATAGTGAAAATGATTAAGCACAGACGTCTCACGACATCGACCTGAAAAAAACCTTATAAAATGAAATATAACTTGTGGAAATTATTGGGTGTTATTTATTTTTAAAAGAAGAAAGAAAGTACTAGTATTAAGTAATGTATATATATAGGGTGGTTATGAACTTAATGTCATAAATTTAAGGGTAAGTAGTATGACATGTGTAGATTACGAAACAGAAAGTATTTTTTAAAAATTCGCATATTTAAGGGTAGTTTTCATTTTTGGTACCACTGGCAACGCATTTGCATTATTTTATCTATTACACAATTATTTTCGTTAAAAATGCTATTTAATTTAATTATTAAGAATAATATCTTATACAACTTTTTAATGTATTTTTGATAACCATATTTTTAATGAAATATTAATTAAAACAGCAGTAAAAAAAAAGTTTCCTTAAGAAAAGTCGAATTTTCTTTTTTCGAATTAAAAAAAAAAACTTTGTTTTGTAATCTACACATGCCATACTACTTACCCTTAAATTTATGATATTAAGTTCATAACCATCCTGTATTAATGATATTTACAATTATTTCCAAGTCAATCGTTATTCCTTTTACAGAATATAAAATTATTTGAAATAATTGTAGTTTATTTTCGTACCATACGTTGACACTAATGGGAATGACGATATTGTGTCAAATAATTTTATATTCCGTAAAAGGAATAAGGATTGACTTAGAAATAATTGTAAATTAATTAATATACATATACGTTTCTTTAATACTAGTATATTTTTTCTTTTTTAAAAAATAAATAACAACTAATAATTACTACAAGTTATATTTCTTTTTATAAGGTTTTTTTCAAATTGATGACGTGATCTGCCTATTCATTTTCACCATACTTATTATTTATTGCTACTTTTTCTGCAGATTAATCACCTAAATTTGATAGTAAAAATGAAGTCTCAACTAATAGAAGAATTGCAACAGAAATTGGATAAATATATAGAAACAGAAAATTCCTCCTATTTGGATAAATATATGAAGTAATGTTTATTGATGTTGTATATCGAAAAAGAATAGACGTACGTTTATGTTTGTTATTTACAAATCAATGTATAGAAATTGTTGTATTGTTTTTTGTATATTTATTATTGATTTTAAAATAAAATTTTATCATACATGTTATTATTTTATTACCTACATCCTTAACAATTATCAATTTTAAAATTTTGAATCAGCATATAATAATCTGCAACTTCTCAACCCCCACCCCTCTGAATATTCCATTCCATCATCTTCCTCGTCGCTTCCAACTCCCCCCCCCCCCCCGTTTTGCTTCGTCCGTGCGTGAAGTCGCGTAAATCACTTGTCTGAGACACTATCGCGTTATATCGAGAGCATTCGTCTAATTTACGACCAGTAATTAAAGGGTTGCTCGACGCCCCGACGCCGCGTCCGACTCCAACGCGGAGCGACGCTAGACGTCCCAGAGAGGGGGAGGGGTGGAAGATGAAGGGGGTGAGGAAAAGTCAAGGTATTTCAACATGGGGTAGTTGGACAAGAGATGTTATTAGTAATAATAAATTTCTGTGGGCAATACGTTTGTTTTATAAGAGGTACGGGGTTGGTTGTAGGGTCTAGAGAATCAAGCAAGGATGCGAATGGTTAGTAAGTGGATGGGAACTACTTCTTATTTTGACTGCCTATGATATTGATATGACTGCAAAAAAATATCATGATTGCAGGGTCACACTGAAAAACGGGCCATTCAAAATAACTTTTTTATTTATAATTATTTTTTAATTTTCTTGATATATTTGTAAACTAGGTTTATGGGCACACAAATCAATAGTATTTGGCATCATGGTAGCGTTTCCAGAAAAGGTAAATTGATATTTTAATAAAAAAATTCAGAAATTGAAGTTTAAAAGGTATAGATTGAGCAACTTATATTTTAGAGTGGGCGTCTTAAATTTTAGAAGAGGCATTTTTTACAATAAAATAATTCGCTATAGAGATTATAGTAATAAAAAACAAAGCAGTAATTTTTTTTAAAGATGTCCGATCAATGTCATCTGTATCATGAACGAATTAACAAATTGGCATACATTTATCTCTCTCATTTGAAAAGACCACACGTGTGTGCGATTATGGTGAAAATGATTAGTCAGAAGACTAAAGTCATCAATCTGAAAAAAAACCTTATAAAACGAAAAATAACTTGTAGTAGGTAATAGTTGTTATTTATTTTAAAAATCCTTATTCCTTTTACGGAATATAAAATTATTTGACACAATATATGATCATTCTCAGTAGTGCCAATGTATGGAACGAAAATAAACTACAATTATTTCAAATAATTTTATATTACGTAAAAGGAATAATGATTGACTTAGAAATAATTGTAAATATCATTAATACATATATACATTACTTAATACAGTACTTTTTTTTTCTTCTTTTAAAAATAAATAACACCCAATAATTTCTACAAGTTATATTTCATTTTATAAGGCTAAGTTAGGACATTCCATTTTAAAATGATGCTCGTTGTTGACAATACTTTCTCTGTAACGTAAATTTCTTAACTCAGATATATATTATAGCCGTACGAATAACGTTATTTTCTGTGTCACTGACGCTGACATTGTGTCAGTATCTTATTTTTCACATTTTTACATTTGCTAATAAACTTACCAGTTAACTCAGTTTTGAATTTTGAATGTTTTTACTGTAACATATATTTTTATAATAATAAAATAACAGTAGTATCTGATGTTTTGGTAAACGGCACTACTGAATCTGACAGAATGGGCGGAGCTAAAATCTTAAAATACATACAATTCGTAGATGACCTTGACAGGACATATTTAATTTTTTTTACAGTCGATATAAGAAACGATACTTAAAAAACACTACGATTTTCTCTAGAATGGGGTTTGCCCTTTCTTGCCCACTCTAGCTACGCGCCTTATCAGTGGCGCAGTACTTAGATCAAGAATACACCGACATGCATTTGGTTTGTCGAGAGTGCACGAAAACAGTCGCCATTATAGTCGCCGTCAAGTAAATAATAATAATTCTTGATGATGAATCATGATGTTTTGAATGAAAAATGATACTTAACACCTGTGTACATTACTACTAGATGTCAAACTAACACGGGCCTCCATATCTGCTTGGCCAAGGCCAACAAAGTCAAATGATTGCTCGCGCCCTATGCAACATAAAATGAAAATGGCGAGAGGTATTGTGTTGGCCATAATAGATTTTTTTTTTGTAAAACCATCACAGCATGCGTAATACGTTTATTAATATATTACTTAATATTTTGTCTAATATGATTAAGGTGACATATTTATTCATTATAAGCTGAGACAGTCTACACAAAAAGTTTTCGTAAATTTTAAATCCGTCACTTCCAAAATGACAAAACATTGATCCTTATGTTCTCGCATTAATCCCCAGATATATTAAAAATGTCGAAATCCACCCGGTCGAATTATTTCCCAATCCCATCATCCTTGGTGCTTGCTAATTTTGATCGGTGTAGGAAATCAAAGCCGGAGTCTGCGTCGTCCCGAGTTTCAAACACAAGTCAAGAAAATTACCCTATCCGACTAGCACTTTTATGAGCCGTATTAAATTTATTGCAAATAAGTTTAGATAAGGAAAGTTGGCGGGAGTTGTGTATTTAGGCGTCGAGGCGAGAGACGCACGACGCCAGACAAGGACAGACGGATCATGGTAAAGGAAGCACTAACAACACACCTGAAGATACAGAAACGCCAAAGAGAGAGAGAGAGAGAGATGATTTACTGGTGACATGGACTTATATTACTAGATATTCATAAATTGTATCACTTTTGTTATCTTCGTCATGACGTCAGTGGTATTATAAATCGATACTCGATTTTAAATAAAAGTTAAACTAGAAAAATATAGTATTTTTTCCACAACTTTACATTAAATAATGGGCTACTTGCATACAAGAGGATTTTGAAAACTATTATATTTTTCAAGTTTAGTTTACTCAACTATATTATTTACATTATAAATTTTTCAAATACATTGTGTTATTATTTAATAAATTTAACATAAATGTATCCCTCCTATCTTGATGACGACACAATCACTAGCATTTGATTCGTTAATGTGAATGGGACAGGTGAAGGGAAGATCGAGGATCAGACAACGTTCTACTATCTCCGTCTCTGTCTTCCCAAACTACAGGACGTATGTCATCCGTGATCGTGACGTCATAAAAAGAAAATATTTATTTTTAGCCGTAAGTGACAAAATTTTGAAAAAAGAAAAAATAGGGGATCTTTTATTTTATACATATATTCAAAAAAAAAAATTCTTAGTATCATGCAAGTAGCCCATTACGATACATAATGAATGTATTGATTGGTCTTTTGTCAAAAAATTCAATGATGAGTTTTTAGTGAATAAGCATTTTTAGGGTCTCTATAATACGATTTTACCATTTTTACGATGATTTCTGTATGTATGTATATGTATGTGTCTGTGTGTGTGTGTGTGACGAAAGTTTCGTATTCCTCAAGTTTACATCCAGAAGAAGAACTGATTATATTTTGGTTATAATTGGTGAACCGGAAGTAGCCTCATTTGAAGATTTAACAGTTAAATTTATTTTTTTGACATTTAACGTTATTATAGCGTAAAGAATATATTATTCTCTATACGATTTCATTACATTTTATTCTTCATATCCAATAGATATAGAGTTAAAGAATTTTAAAGAAATTAAATTTTATAAATCAGCCAGCTATGTTAAACATGGAAACTACTAGTATATTCATATAATTCAAATTGACAGATGTCAGTATCAATAAAAAGTAAATTAATGTGGTAGAGATGAGGATGTTGAAGTAGATGTTGGGGAAGACACGGAAAGATAGGTAAGGAAATAACTCTCGTGTTACAAGTTTCTAGAGAGATACAAGAAGGATGATTACATTGGTTTAAAAATATGAGGTGAAATGAAGACGAAGATAATAAAAAATAGCGACCCCTAATGTATGGGGAAAGTTAAAGAAGAAGATGTTAGTGTCAAGTGCAATTTGCATAGTTTGTTTATGAAATAATTTTACTGGAAATTTAGAATATTTTTGCATGGAATTTATACATAATACACAGGATTGACGGAAGGTACTGTGGTGACCCACAACAGATTTTTTCAAATAGTATTTTAAAGTAAAGTTTATGCAATATTTTTCATTGTATTAAAAACAATTGATATTATTTCCGTAAATAATTAGATATGGGGGCCCGTATTTGAATGGGAATTAGTATTTATGTACATAGATGTCCAATGTCAAAATTTTTCATTAAAAATTTCAAGATTTTCTAAATTTACGTAGTTAATTTGTCACCAGGAGTGTGAAATTTACTTGTCGTGGAAAATAAACCACATGGAATTGGAAACTCACAAAATTTAGAATGAAAAATTATGATATTTGATATCTATGTACATAATTAGCTATCATTCTGACACGGGTCCCCATATCCGTTTGTCAAGACCAACAAAGTCACATGACTGCTCGCGCCCTAACATTTCTTGTATACCTACAATCTACACAAAAAAATCTACATATTTATTCTTTATATTTAGATTTTTTAATTTTAAATTCATTCTATGAAAAACAATTGTCCTATTCTAATTTTTTGAAATGTTTCCAATTCATTGTCGGGATTGACAGTATTTTTGAAGGGTATATGTAATGTATGTACCTCCATGACATTATTTGGGCTATGCGATTTATTACAACAGATTATTATATACTTTATATTTCTTTATCTCTAAATCTATAAAAGATTATCATATTTATATGTATCAGATAGAGAATTTACTCTTCTTTAATACTAACAAGAACAAAAAATTTCAAAAAATTATATTCAAAAGATTTTTTTTAAGAATCTGCTACTTCCTGTTGTCTTAATAAATAATGCTAAAAAAGTGAGATTTCGAAAAAAAGAAATATTGTTGCTCTCGACGAGTCCTATCACTGGTTAAATTTAATGTACTTACTTATTTCTGTTACACCCTGTATTGTACGAAATACATACGATGCCCCTAACATAATTTCTACTCTCTACGCTACTGACCAATATCTCTTAATCATATTATCAACTAATAACACTAATACATATAATATTTGTTATTTGGTCATGTCTTTTGTAAAATATCTATTGTACATAAGATAATTATCGAAAAACATATATAAATTTAAATTAAAAATCACTTACCATTGCTGAAACGAAGCGGCTGTCTGTGGGCTGTCCGAATCCAAAACCTGTAACCAAAACAAATATATTATTGATTACACATTGAGATTACATCGCGAAATTTGACGGAAAAGATTTTAAAATAAACTAAAAGTAGTAATAATATTGTTTAAAATACATATATCATAATTACAATAAAACTAATTTAATAATAACACTGAACACCTACATAAATTCTGTGATCCCAAGCCGGTAACAGGTAGTTGACAATTTATGGAAAGTTCATGAAATATACGAAAATTCTTACGCACACTTCATTTAAAACACTTAAAAGTACTTTACACACTATTAAACAGAAGTTTTCCTTGTTTAAAATCACTAAATTATACCAAAAATATGAGCTGTTGCTTCGATACGCACATATTAGCAAATGGCGACGAAAATCTGACAGTGTTAAACAAGATCATGTGTACACGAGTTCAGTCAGCCTAGATGCTAGATACTACGTTAGTCAATTGAAAATAATAAATTTTGTTATTAAAAATCGATGTTTGTAATATTGTAAATAATAATAAAAGGATACAATTAAATAAATTATAATTAATAATAATTATTTATAAATTTTAATATATTTAATAAATAGTACAGCATTTTTGTTAATTATTAATCGTATTGATTTAAAATATAGTTGTGGCGGTTGCACCAACGTAACTTAAATATTAAACCTGGCTGAAATTGACAATATTGCATCGAAATGAAATGTCGAATGAATTATAAAGTAACATAGTCCTGCCAAAATTTCGATTTGCATTTTTTTGTTTAAACATACCCTAAAATTTAAACCTTGATCATGTAACTGGACATAAGTATATTTTATTTATTCTAAATTTCTAGGAAAGAGTATAGGTGTATAAAAATAATTTTAATTGTTTATAAATATAAATAAATACTGAGTGTCTCAAAAGTGTCTACCATGCTTTAGGGCTTTGATGCCTTTTGTTATCAATTTATTCCTAAAAAATCTGTTGTGGCCAGCACAATACCTCTCGCCATTTTCATTATATGTTATATAGGACGCGAGCAGTCATGTGACAATGACATTGTTGGTCTTGACAAGCAGATATGGGGGCCCGTGGCAGAATGACAATTAGATGTCAAATGTCAGAATTTTTCATTAAAAATTTCAAGATTTTCTAAACTCACGTAGTTATTTTGTCACCAGGAGTGTGGAATTTACTTCATGGAATTGGAAAATCACTAAATTTAGAATGAGAAATTATGATATTTGACATCTATGTACATAATTACTAGCTATCATTCTAACACGGGCCCCCATGTCTGCTTGTCAAGGCCAATAAAATCACATGACTGTTCGCGCCCTATTGTATTTAACATTCCGTGTATACCTACACTCTACACCAAAAATTCTACTTACATCTATTCTTTATATTTAGATTTTTAAATTTTAAATCCATTCTATGCAGAAATTTTGTCCACTTCTAATTTTTCGAAATGTTTCCAATTCATTGTGGGGATTGACAGTATTTTTGAAGGGTATATGTAATATACCTATAATTTTAAATATTTAACTATTAATATAATAAAAAATAATATAATGTATGTACTTCCCAGAAAAAATCTTCAGTAATGTCTCTGAATTTTTGACGCTCATATTTATCTGTCAGTTACAAACATTTTAATTTTTAAATTTGTTTCCATGACATTATTTGGGCTGTGAGATTTATTACAACAGATTATTATATACCTTATATTTATTTATCTCCAAATCTATAAAAGATATAATAAAATATTTATATACAAGCAAGAACAAAAATTTTCAAAAAATAATATTTAGAAGAATGTTGTTAAGAATTTACTAACTTCCGGTTGTCCAATTATTATCAAAACTTTTTCAGCTCTTCCCAGAAATGTCTGATTTAGAAATACGTAGTTAAACAGATATTAAGTGTTATAGTTTTTGAGAAATCGTCCTTCCAACCTCCTCACACGCATACATACACACCCACATACATACACACATACACCCGCACACACACACACACACACACACAGCCATCATCGTAAAATCATTAAAATCTGGTTTTCGATTTTTAGCATGAATCTATACAAAGAAATGTAAACATATCATTAAAATATAGTAGGTCTTTAGTGTTATAAATAGTTTAAATAAATCACAGAATACACTGATAGTTACTTGTTGATTATTTATCACTCATTTCCAAAAGTACACAATGTCGGCATTGGTTCTTCTCGTCTTGCATTAAGCCTGAAATGCAATACCTTTTCATATTCATATACACCCCTAACTCGATATCTCTTATTCCATTTTAATTCGTATGAGTGAGTTGCCTTTTCCGGGCGTCTATGTCCATAGCTCGTCTCTGCTCCAGTTCTGTCTATATCTATAGTATTCCTTCGCTTCGCTCCAGACACCGTGGAGCTGTGCTGTCGTCCGCTGGCCGTGCATACGAATGTCCTGTTTAGTTAGCGTCGCCCGGCAAACCATTATGGGAATACGAATACGGGGAGGTGCTACATGATGCTCTTTGTCTCCAGGAAAAGACTGGAGAAGAATGGGACTGCGGTTAGGGGGGGGAGGGGTTGGAAAAAAGGTGGTTAATTGTGGGAATGGTAGAGATGAAATTTAGGTAGATAGGATGATGATGTATTTATTTATACTTGTACGAAGGTTAAAATAAAATTAATGATAGGTATAAGACTCATGAAAAATTAATGGCTATATTATTACCTTCCGTCACCTTTAGGTAAGGAAGGTATTGTCTTTGGTCAAAAAATTCAATGATGAGTTTTTACTGAATAAGCATGTTTTATAGGGTCCCTATAATACGATTTTATCATTTTTACGATGATGTCTGTATGTATGTATGTGTGTCTGTGTGTGTGTTTGCAGATTTAACATATAAATATGATTTATTGGCATTTAACGTTATTATAACTTAAAGAACATATTATTCTCTATACGATTTGATTGCATTTTATACTTCATATTCAATAGATATAGAGTTAAAGAATTATAAAATTTATGTATGGAATTTATACATAATACACATGATTGACGGAAGGTATTGTGCTGGCCATAATATATATTTTTTTTATGAAAATGCAAATGTTTGAGACCACTGTACTGCATTAAAGAAAAGTAAATTCTTAATATGATACATATAAATATTTTATTATATCTTTTATAGATTTATGGCCATTTGCACCGCTTATAGTTAAAATCTAAACTACAGGTTAACAAGAAAAGTGCGTATCGAAATTTTGACAGTAATATTTAATAACTCATTTGACATTTCGTTTCGATACGATTTTGTCAATTTAACCAGTAGTTAAAATTTAACTATAAGCGGTGCAACTGGCCATTAGAGATACAGATATATAAGGTATATAATAATCTGTTGAAATAAATCTCACAAAAAAAATTAAATGTTTGTAACTGACAAATAAATCCAGAAACATTACTGAAGATTTTTTTCTGGGAAGTACATATATTATATTATTTCTTATTTTATTAATAGTTAAATATTTAAAATTATAGGTATATTCGATAACCCCTTCAAAAATACTGTCCATCCCGACAATGAATTGGAAAAACATTTGGAAAAATTAGAAGAGTAGGACAATATTTTTTCATAGAATGGATTTAATGGATTAAAAAATCTAAATGTAAAAAATAGATATACGTACAATTTTTGGTGTAGAGTTTAGGTATACAAGAAATTTGAATTATTTGTGTGTACAAGAAATGTTAAATTCGTTACTTATAGGGCGCGAGCAGACATGTGACTTTGTTGGCCTTAGCAAGCAGATTTGTGGGTCCGTATCAGAATGACAGCTAGTAGTTATTTACATAGATGTCACAAATGTCATATGTCATAATTTTTTATTAAAAATTTCAAAATATTCCGATATCATGTTGTTTATATGTCATCAATAGTATGGAATATACTTGTCGAGGAAAATAATCCACATGGATTTGGAAAATCACAATGTTTTGAATGAAAACTTATGATACTTGACACCTATGTACATTATTACCAGCTGTCATTTTGACACGGGCTTCTATATCTGCTTGCCAAGGCCAACAAAATAACTGCTCGCGCCCTATGCAACATAATATGAAAATGGCGAGAGGTATTGTGCTGGCCACAACAGATTTTTAATATTGAATACAATAATACACTAATGAAATAAATAGAACCAGTCGTTTGCACAAGAAGAACAACAAAACTATAATAATCACAACACAGAACTGTCACTGCTTATAAAGGTCAAAACATGTGGATGCCATTTTTAAAATTTCCTGTTGGCATGCGAACGCACCTGCTTAAGGTAGACTATACGTTCTCCGTAAACTTGTGTGACGTCATTATTTTAGAAAATTCCATTTTTTGAGAAATCTAGGCATGTTGGAGTGAAATACAATATAGAATATCATTTTTGAAGACATTCTTAATAAAATAAAAATATGTTGTGGCCAGCACAATACCTAATACCTCTCGCCACTTCCTTTTTTTGGTTACATAAGTATAGGGCGCGAACAGTCATGTTATATTGTTGACCTTGACAAACACATGAGGGGGCCCGTTTCAGAATGATAATTAGTAATTATGAACATAGATGTCAAATGTCATAATTTTTCATTAAAAATTTCAAGATTTTCTAAATTCACGTAGTTAATTTGTCACCAGGAGCGTGGAATTTACTTGTCGAGGAAAATAAACCACATGGAATTGGAAAATCACTAAATTTAGAATGAGAAATTATGATATTTGACATCTATATACATAATTACTAGCTATCATTCTGACATGGGCTCCCATATCTGCTTGTCAAGGCCAACAAAGTCACATGACTGCTCACGCCCTAATGTATTTAACATTTATTGTATACCTACACTCTACACCAAAATTTCTACTTATATCTATTCCATATATTTAGATTTTTTTAAAATTTAAATTCATTCTATGAAGAAATTTTGTCTTACTCTTCTAATTTTTCGAGATGTTTCCAATTCATTGTCGGAAGTAACAATATTTCTGAAGGGTATGTGTAATATACCTATAATATTTAACTATTAATACACTAAGAAATAATATAATGTATGTGCTTCCCAGAAAAACTCTTCAGTAATGTCTCCGGATTTCTGACACTGACATTTATCTGTTAGTTACAAACAATTTAAATTTTCAACTATTTTCCATGGCATTCTTTCGGCTGTAAATTTATTACAACAGATTATTTTATATGTTATATTTCTTTTATCTCTAAATCTATAGAATATATAATAGAATATTTAAATGTATCAGATAGAGAATTTAATTTTCCTTAATATTACCAAGAAAATTTTTGAAAAAATAATATTTAGAAGATTTTTTTTCAAGAATCTTCTACTACCGGTTGTCCAATTGTTACCAAAACCTTTTCAGATCTTCCCATGAATGTCCGATTGGTAAATACGTAGTTAAACAAATATAAAGTCTTATAGTTTTTGTGTAATCGTCCTTCCAACATCCCACATACACACACACATCCACACACACACACACACACACACACACACGCAGACATCATCGTAAAAATGTTAAAATTGGATTGTAGGGACCTTAAAACGTGCTTATTCAATAAAATTTGGATATGCGATTTTTAGCATGAGTCCAATACCTCTCCTCTCTTAGCAAGAGGTAAAAACACAAAAAAAATACACTAAACTTCCCCATTTCTGTCTTCTCATCAAAGTACCCTTCCTTTCCTTTCTGTACCGTTAACGCTGGTCTTTTTGAACCGCTCCCAACTACCACTGCTTGGTAGCGTAGCATCGGAGTCTTGAGTAAATCGCTGCTGTGTTTATTTAGTAGCGTCGCTTTGGTTTTTTCCGTATCCCGGGCAAAGGAACGAGCGAGCGGATTAAGAATTCTTTCTGCTAGACAAGTTATAGGCACTTCCTTCCCGTGTCTCGGAATTAATTGGCCATTCAGAGCGCCATCCATTAGCCAGGGATAGCATAGCGGGAGAGCCTTCCTTAGGGATCTCACAACTCACTGTTTATCGGGATGAGCAGGATACGTTTACGGTATACAGGATGGAACGGGAAAACTATGATATGGATATGGAAAAGAAAGTACAAGACTGTTTTGTTTATTAGACTATACGAGTATGTGTATGAATAGTGCTTGTGCATTTCTTTTAAATATTAGTGTATAATATAAACATGTTTTGAGGTATAATTATACGAGAGTCAAGCTTTGGGAGTTTTTAAGGAGTGGACTTATTGTTGTCTTTTATATTTCGAGATTGGGCAACCCCAGTGCTGCCATCTGGCAACTGACGTCTCTATCGTAAAGTTTGACATTTTTGATGGTATGCGTACTCAGAACGTTTTGACGAAAGAGCGCTATTTGTGTTGTTTACAGTAACTTGAAAAATTCATAACGGCACCATCAAGGACCAGTGTTTATCAATGGATTACCGAATTCAATTGTGGCTGTAGTTCGCAATGCAGAGATAGTACTGCAGGCTTTTTCTGGGAACGATATTTAATATTTCTTATTGTATTATTACCGCCAATTTCGTTAATGAATTGGAAAAACGAACATTTAGAAGAAATGGAGAAAACTTGCTTAAATTTAAAATTATAGAAAATACGTATATATAAAGATTAGGTGTAATTAGAATTTTTTGCATGTACAAGAAATGTTAAATACAATACTTATATATATACCACAATGGAAATGGCGAGAGGTATTGTGATGGCCACAACAGATTTTTTACCTTCCGTCACCTTTAGGTAAGGACGGTATTGTCTTTGGTCAAAAAATTCAATGATGAGTTTGTGTGTGTGTGTGTGTGTGTGTGTGTGTGTGTGTGTGTGTGTGTGTGTGTGACGAAACTTTCGGATCGCATAACTTCAATACCACGATTTCATGTTTATATTTGGTGAACCAGAAGTAGCCTCATTTGAAGATTTAACAGTTAAATTTGATTTAACGTTATTATAACTTAAAGAATATATTATACTCTATACGATTTGATTGCATTTTATACTTCATATTCAATAGATATAGAATTAAAGAATTTTAAAGAAATTAAATTTTATAAATCAGCCAGCTATGCTAAAAATGGAAACTACTAATATATTCATATAATCCAAATTGACAGATGTTAGTATCATTAAAAAGTAAATTTTAAGTAGATGTTGGGGAAGACACAGAAAGATAGGTAAGGAAATAACTCTAGTGTTACAAGTTTCTAGAAAGATACAAACGAGATGATTATATTGGTTTGAAAATGTCATGAGGAGAAATGAAGAATACATATATTGGGATGAAGAATGAATAGCTTAGTAATACCAAAGATAAGATGGAAGGACTGTATTGTGGAAGACTTGAGAGAAAAGGAACTGAATGAGAACGACACGTAAAACAGTCGTGTCAAGTGCAATTTGCATAGTTTGTTTATGAAATAATTTTACTGGAAATTTAGAATCTTTTGCAAGAAAATTTATGTATGGAATTTATACATAATTCACAGGATTGACGGAAGGTATTGTGCTGGCCACAACAGTTTTTTATTAAATATATATATCATCATGGCATATCACCCATTGCTGGGTGTGCCAATCTGCTTTGTACACAGATATCGATAATGATGAAATATTTGTACCGTGGCATCACCTCACGGGCACTCATAGCTGGCGTGGATAGTACACCAGAGGAGTCAACTTTGTGCCATTAAAATTCGAAGTAATTTTTGGCGTCAGTTGGTATCGAACCCGGGTCCCCAGATTCGCGACCAGACACTTAGTAGTCAAAATTTTTGTGGCCTTTCATTTATGAGTTTATATGTAAATACGAGGGTCATTCAATAAGTAAAGAGACAAATTCTATAATTTTAAAACTATTCAATGAATGTGTACAATCTTTTCAGGGGTGTTAGTTGGCAACCTTGGGATATGCTCTGATCAGCTGTTTCATCATTTTATGTCAACATAACCTCAAAATTTTCAGTTCACCATGGCAAGTCCACTAGAAGATTGCACCTTAGAAGAGCAGCGCTAAGTCATTAGATTTTTAGTCGCAGAAGGTGTAAAACCAAGTGAAATTTTTTCTAGAATGTTAATACAGTACGGTAAAAGTTGCATGAACCGTGCGAATTTTTACAAGTGGGTTGATCGGTTTAAAAGTGGCCGAACAAGTGTAGGTGATGAACCCCGATGTGGACGTCCAGTGGAAGTTTCTGGTCCCTCGTTGGAATCGAGGATTGACAGACTTATTCGTGATAACAGAAGAAAACTATCAATAGCCAATACTACTCTGAGATGCTAGAACACAAAGTTAGACCAGCAATCAGGAGCAAATGCCGTGGACTCTTGTCAAAAGGAGTCATTCTTCAGCACGATAACGCCCGCCCTCATACAGCCCAGCTGACCCGTGATAAGCTTCAAGAATTGGGTGGGGAGGTCTTACCTCATCCTGCCTACAGTCCCGACCTCGCCCCATCTGATTTTTACCTGTTTGGACCACTCAAAGACGCCCTACGTGGAAAAAGATTTGCTAACAATGAGGAAGTTAAGGAAGCGGTGCAAAAGTGGCTTCGGGGTAAATCGAAAGAATTCTTCGCCAAGGGGATTAGGAAGCTGCAAGAAAGATGGGACAAGTGCATAACTGTGGGGGGTGATTATGCTGAAAAATAGCCTTAATTTTGAAAGATTGAAATAAACCGCTTTTGAGCTATAGCCATTTGTCTCTTTACTTATTGAATGACCCTCGTATATTTCAGTCCATTTCCTATATTATTTATCTCACTGAAATAAATCTATGCGCCCTTATATTAAAACTAAATCTAGTAATTATAATTACAATTAGACATTATAACCCCTGCTGTGCCTGTATGAAGTTTGCAGTCTGCGATAACGTATAATATACGTTAGTCCTAATGTACATTGTCGTCCTCCTTGCTATAAATTAGAAAACTATCCTTGATGGGTCCGCCGCGTCCTGTATATTACTACCGCCACGCGTTGCCAATGACTCTCAGGACCTTCACATTTCGTCCTGTTGTAAATCATACCTAAATTATAATTAATTCTCCTAACTACTCTGTGGAGTATGCGAGTATGTGATGTAATGATGGGATTTGTTATTTTTACTTGCATTTTGGTGGTGATGGCCGTACAATTTATGCAAGAGATAGATCTTGCTTGGAGTGAATTCCAAACTATTTGGATACAGAAATATTTTTTGGAATATTGCTCAGTACGAAAGCGCTATGGTTACAAATGTCTAAGAGTTATTTCATAAATATATTTATAACTTCTCAAAAAAGTGAAATACTTTAAAAGTAATGAGGCGTTAACAATTCTGTCAAAATAGCATTTATTCTTACTTTACCAACGTTTCAGTGCACCCTTGCACCTTCTTCAGGGTCTACAACAATTATACAACAAAAATGTAATACATACAAAATAACATGGACATTATCACACTTACAGTAAGATCTTAAAGATTGTTACAATTCATGTACTCAAAATACATTCGTACAAAACATTCAATTATTTTATTAAAACATCGTACAAAAAATTCAAAGAGCATACACACATCTATTTGCTCTAAAAAACGACAACCGAATAATACGGAAAATGGCCGGAAATATCCTGTGAAAGAATTCTGGTGACATCATTGATACGGACTCCTATTGGTCGTTCTTACACCAATAATAATGTAGCAAGTTGTAGGAATTTAAATAAAATGTAAGGATTTTAATGAAACTCAGTTTGGCCTAAAATTTGCCTTTTCCTTTTTGAACTTTTCAATACCCCAAAATATACGCTGTTAAGTCCTTGAATATGAATTCTTACATTGATGTTATCACAATCATCCCTGATATCTAACATTTCAAGAAACATACGTTTGGAGTAATTCTGCTCTCCTCCAGGTCTAGATGGGTGTGTTTATCCCGCCGACTATTACGTCATCGCTCAGGTTTTTAGAACTTTCTGCCAGCGGTGGGGGTCGCGTTCGAGCTAGACTCAGTGGCGTCGGATCCACAAACGTTACACTATTATTATATTTCATGCTAAAAATCGCATATCCAGATTTTAATGAATAAGCACGTTTTAAGTTCCTACTATCCGATTTTAACGTTTTTATGATAATGTCTCTCTCTCTCTCTCTGTGTGTGTGAGTGCGCGCGTGTGCGTGTGTGTGTGTGGATGGTGGAAGAACGATTTCTCAAAAACTGTAATACTTAATATCTGTTTAACTACGTATTTCTCAATCGGACATTATTGGGAATAGTTGAAAAGATTTTGGTAATAATTGGATAGCCGACAGATTCTTAAAAAAACCTTCTAATTATTATTTTTTGAAAATTTTTGTTGTTGCAAGTATTAAAGAAAATTAAATTCTCTGTCTGATGCATATATATTTTATTATATCTTTTATATATTTAGAGATAAAGAAATATAATATATAAAATAATCTGTTGTAATAAATCTCACAGTTCAAGTAATGTCATGGATAGCAATTGAAAAATTAAAATGTTTGTAAATGACAAATAAATGTTATTGTCAAAAATCCAGAGACGTTACTGAAGATTTTTTCTGGGAAGTACATAGGTACATTATATTATTTCTTATTGTATTAATAGTTAAATATTTACAATTATAGGTATATTACATATAACCCTTCAAAAATACTGTCAATCCCGACAATGAATTGGAAATTAGAAAAGTAGGACAAAATTTCTTCAAAGAATGAACTTAAAATTAAAAAATCTAAATATAAATAATAGATATAAGTAGAATTTTTGGTTAGAGTGTAGGTATACCTGAAATATTAAATACAATACTTATATGTAACGAAAAATTAAAGTAGCGACAGGTTTTGCGCTGGTCACAACAGATTTTTTTTTAAATTTGTTATTACAAATAATAAATTTCATTAAATTAAATAAATCTCGCGGCCCAAACAACTTCATTTGAGATATTTAAATGTCTGTAATTGACAGATAAATGTAAAATGTCAGTGACAAAAATCAACAGTTTTACTGACATTACTAGAAACTTTTTCTGGGAAGTACATTTAATATTTCTTATTGCATTATTAATTAGATATATGAAACTATAGGTATATTAATAGTACATATATATTCGTGTGTACAAGACATGTTAAATTCGTTACTTATGTAACATAAAATACAAATGGCGAGAGGTATTGTGCTGGTCACAACAGATTTTTTACTTAATGAGAAATACACTAGAAAGAGGACGAACTGTAACGGGCTGAATTGGCGTCCCGGTGCATCACCTCCCGTAGTCCCTCAGCTTCTTAATAACAGGAAAATCAAGAAAAGTTAGTCATTTGAAAATTGGAGTTGCAGAAGTCGTTATCGTAATTCACAGCTTAATTTAATTGCGATAATATGAGGATAATTATACGCCTTTATTATCCTGGGACGCGTGGATACCTGAACGTAACTGTAACGGTGTAAGGATCGGATCGGTTCCGGTTACACACTGCCGCGAACCAATCATATCGCCCGTTACTAATAGCAGGAGGGAGAAATACTTGAGAAATCAAGCGATTTCGATTTAAAGGTTCGTTAAAATTATTTATTAGGGGGTGGGATGGTTAGTAAAATATGTTATGGGTCTCTGAGATATATCCGAAGATATAACTAGGAACGGTTTTCATTTAAAGAGGGGGATTAACGAACTGATTTGTTATTAATACTGATTTGAATGGGATCTTCCACCACAAATTAGAACATGAATCATATACAGTAAAACTATTGAAGAGCTATAGGGTAAAAAATTTGATATGACAAGCACATTACCTTCCGTCGTATTCGTATTCGTACCCTCTGAAAAAAATATATTAACAGCAAGAAGAAATAAATTTTTATATTACAATAGTTAAGACTATATTTGGGCATCTTTTTAATTTTATGTATTAATAAAGTGTACTGGATTTAAATATAATGTTATTACCTAAATTTATCATTTGAATAATAATCTATAGGCAAATATATGACAACAGACACGTGCTATTTTTTTTTAGTTCCAACAGTAAATAATATAATATTTATGTTAGTATTATTTATAAAACTGAAGGTAAAGGAAACTGACAATATATTCAATTAATTACTATATTAAATTTTATTTTTTTAATAAAATTGATATTTATTTATTAAAGTACCACCTACAATTATATTAAAAACAAGAATAAATAAACTTCTGGATGCTATGATTATTACTTCAATTCAACAAATTTTGATATGGTATCTTTGAATATATAATACATATAAGAACGGCAACGCATATGGCCTAGCAAGATACTATATCTGTCTCTTTTTATTCACAAAATTATTATAGATAGCTAGTGACTCCTACCACAAAACTATGAACTACGGTAAATCGTGCTGACAGCATTGCCAAATAGTATTTGTATAATTAAAAAAAAATTCAATTGTAATAATTCAAAAATATTGTTTCATAATAACCAGATAATATATTTTGAATCTTCAATGTACATGTATACTTGTTTTACAGTAGCAAACTTAAAAACCTTTATAAAATCTTATCTTGTTGTTCTAGCTACGCGGCAACACTGTGCAACATCCACCTATTATGTATTTTTTGAACTAACTCAGAAATAATTCGTATACGGAGGAATAGATGGCACCTTCTCTCGAAATATTTAATCTAAATACATTACGTTGCCGTTCTTGTATTGTATTATACAGTGTGTTAATTAAAAACCTGGCCATAGGCGTTTAACATGGGAAATCAGTTTTTCCTTGCGCAAAAGTTCCCAAATTATTTTAGACAAAAAAACTTCAAATAAATGTTGTAGAGAATTAAATTCTGCATCCAGATTAGTAATAAGATTTTATTTTCGACGTTTCATAACCGAGAAAATCAATTTCAAAGTTTATCGAAAATTGCTGATTTATAGCGATAGCCATGGAAGTCAAACAAAATTACAAACAATTGTATGACATCTTAACTGTCAAAGAAAGTTTGTGTTTTGTGATTTTCGTTCAGTAACATATTTTTTTGGAAGTATGGAACAGTTTTCTCATGAAGAAAAGCTTCAGATTATAAAATGGTGTTACTGTGGACAAAGCTATAGAAAAATACGTGATTTAATAAGTGTAATGTGGTCACATCGACAAATTCCAAGTAAAACCACAATAGAATCTTATTACAAAAACTTAAAGCTGTAATTTCCAATGAATGTAGAAAAATAAATGCCAGACAGCTGCATAATGTTCGACATGGCTTTTATAATAGACTTGGGTATTGCTTAGCGCAAAATGGAGGGTTATTTGAACATTTAATATAAAATTATATTCATTCTAGTTTTCTGTTTTTCTTTTTAAATAAATACATTATTCTTGTTTTCATTTTTATTTTATTTTGTATATGTTGACAGCTATGTATTCTAAAATTAAACCATGTATTTAAGAAACATATTTGTTTTATACATTAAGTTAGGCTAATTCATTGTGTCAATGTCATACAATTGTTTGTAATTTTGTTTGAGTTTCATGGCTATCGCTATAAATCAGCAATTTTCGAAAAACTTTGAAATTGATTTTCTCGGTTATGAAACGTCGAAAATAAAATCTTATTACTAATCTGGATGCATAATTTAATTCTCTACAACATTTATTTGAAGTATTTTTGCCTAAAATAATTTGGGAACTTTTGCGCAAGGAAAAACTGATTTCCCATGTTAAACGCCTATGGCCAGGTTTTTAATTAACACACTGTATATTCAAAGATGGTATATTAATATAGAACTTGAATATATTGCTTATAATAAAATGTCTTAGGTTTAATAATAATATTTTGCAAATAAATCATTGTCTGCATGTAACAAATGTTTTCGTCTTTAATAATTCGCAAATATTTTTTATTGAAGTAATAAAATTTAAGATGGCAATTAATTGAGTATATGGTCAGTTAACTTTACCCTCAGTTTTATAGATAATACTAATATAAATATTGTATTATTTACTGTTGTAACGAAAAATTTTGGGACTTGTCTTTTGTCATAGATTATTGTTTAAATGAGAAATTTAGTTAATAATTTAAATACAGTACACTTTATTAATACATAAAATAAAAAATGCTCAAATATAGTCTTAACTATTGTAACCTAAATAATATTTTTTTCTTGCTGTTAATATATTTATTTCAGAGGGTACGAATACATTTGGGGTTGGGTTCGTCGAAAATACTCTTAAAATGCCAGTCCAACTATCACCAGTCATTTGGCCCACAGTTTAAGTTTTAACTCTATATTTAAAAGAGCCGAAAGAATTTTGTAGAATTTTTTAACCATTTGTGTAGATTTTATAATTTGATGAAAATGTAAACTAGCCGAATTATTGTCAATTAGAATTTTCTTAATATAATACTTAGCTGTTTCCATGGTTATAGCATAGCTGGCTGCTTTATGAAATTTAATTTCTTTATAATTATTTAACTCTAAATCCATTGAATATGAAGCATAAAATGCAATCAAATCGTATAAAGAATAACAGATTCATTAATATGTAATTGAAATAACATTAAATGTTAAAAAATGATATTTATTCACAATCATTATAGTAATATGTCGATTCCTAACCTTTTAGAGGTTGGGAAATACGTTATTTCTAACTGGGGTTGAAAATAACAGATTTCACTTCCACCCCACGGATTAGAAATGTTTATGTAGGGGTTGCCTAGCAACATTGTCATAGATCTTTATAATAAAGTAGGCTAAACAAATTTTAATAGAGCAGTCAAAAAACATTAACAAAATTAAAGGTGTAACTCAATGATTTATTCTGAAAATTATTGATTTAAAAAGAGGATGATTGTGAATAAAATAGTATACATACCTCGGTGGGAGTTTCATTACAGCCGAGTGCTTGTGTATATTACCGAAAGGAAGTTATACGATCCGAAACTTTCGTCACACACACACAGACACACATACATACAGACATCATCGTAAAAATGGTAAAATCGCATTATAGGGACCCTAAAACATGCTTAATCACTATAAACTCATCATTGAATATTTTGATCAAAGACAATACCTTCCTTACCTAAAGGTTGCGGAAGGTAAAAAAATAAAGCAAATAATTTTTTTCAAAGACCTCAAGTAAGTAGTTGGGTTTAGTATGACCACGTCACCAGTTAATAGTACACCTTTTCAAAAATTCAAGTATAAGAATTGTCTTTAAAGCTCATCTCCAAACTTCCACTGGAACCTGCTTTCCAAACCCACCTCCTGCACATATAACCCTCCCCTTACACCCCCGCCCATACTTTCCCACTTCTTAACCCCAGCCACTCCTCACACCCCATCACATCACTGGTGGGACAGTGTGGTGGTGGCAGTGATATGCGAATATCTACTTTATGAGCCACCTGTTGCTGTCCGTGTCGGTAGGGCGGGGGCGGGTGCGAAGCGGGGGGTGCGGGTCTGTGGGGTACCTCGCTCGAGCCGCCCCCACACACCCCCGTTCACCCCCGCAAGGAGCGGAAAGAAACTGGGGTAGTAATGCCAAGGTGAATGCAACAGGATGGCAAGGAGAAAGGGATGTAAGAAAGCCGGGGTTGGGGTAGGGTGAGGGTAGGGTTGATAGAAGGGTTTTAAGGAAATAAAATAGGGGGAAGAGGATTATATTGATACCTAATAAAATAAGATATATGTCAAGTATAATTTGAGAAGGAATTTGTTATTTAAATTAAGGCTTCGAGCCCGAACCGAACCAAAACCGGAACCAAACCTTAACATTTTGACGAACCCAAACTCGGAACCGAACCTCAACTATATTTTTCTATTGAACCCGAGTCGGAACCGAATCGTAATACAGCCGAAAATCGACGCCTGTTTGTGAAAATTGTATTCGTATTCGTGTCTTGCGTAAATTTCGGCTCGCATTTTCAATTATTTCTATATAAAGATTGTTATTCAAAAAACATTAATTCAATTTTCATTAGGTCGAACCTGAACCCAATACCTGAACCCGGAACAAAACCGCAAATTTTATTACTGTTTGAACCAGAACCACGCCCGAACCCATTTCTCAAAAAAAACCTAAACCAGACCCGAACCCACTTTTTTGGTTGGTTCGATGCCCTGGTTTAAATAGTTTTTCGCCTCTAGGTAAAAGGAAGGTATTGTCTTTGGTCAAAAAATTCAATGATGAGTTTTTATTGAATAAGCACGTTTTAGGGTCCCTATAATACGATTTTACTATTTTTACGATGATGTCTGATTCTTCCGTATTCCTCTTTCTTACATCCATATGCAGACTTGATTAGATTTTGGTTATAATTGGTCAGCCGGAAGTACCCTCATTTGAAGATTTTAAGTTTTTCTTGAAAAAACACTATTAAATATTATTTACACATTTAATGTTATTATAAATATTAAAGAATATTTTATTATCTATACGATTTAATTGCATTTTATATTTCATATTCAATGGATATAGAGTTAACGAATTATAAAGAAATAAAATTTTATAAATCAGGCAGCTATGCTATAACATCGAAACAGCTACTATATTAAGAAAATTCTAACTGATAGATGTTAGTCAATGAAAAGAAAATGAATGTGACAGAAATGAGGATGTTGAAGTAGATGTTGAGGAAGAGACGGAAAGATACGGTGAGGAATGAAAGAATAAGGGAAATAACTCGCGTATTAAAAGTTTCTAGAAAGATACAAGAGAGACGATTACATTGGTTTAAACATGTCATGAGGAGAGATAAAGAATATATTGGAAAAAGAAGAATGAATAGCTTAGTAATAGAAAGTAAAAGACACAGAGGAAGATCAAAGATAAGATGGAAGGACTGTATTAAGGACGACCCGCAAAACAGAAATAAATGAAAGAAGAAAATAAAAAATAGCGACCTTTAACGAATGGAAGAAGCTAAAGAAGAAGAAGATGGCAGTGTCAAGTGTCATTTGAATTGTTTGTTTATGAAAAAATTTTGCTGGAAATTTATAATCTTTTACAAGAAAATTTATGTATGGAATTTGCACAAAATTTATCTCTGCTCATGACATGTTCAAAGCATTGTAATCGCCTCTCTTGTATCTTTCTAGAAACTTCTATTATTGGAGTTATTTCCCTTATTCTTTTATTCCTTATACTATCTTTCCGTGTCTTCCCAACTTCTATCACAACATCCTCATCTCTGCCACATTCATTTTTTTTTCATTAATACTGACATCTGAATTATCTGAATATATTAGCAGTTTCCATGGTTAGCATAACTGGCTGATTTATGAAATTGAATATCTTTATAATTATTTACCTCTATATCTATTGAATATGTAATATGAAATCCAATCCATATATTCTTTAAAATTTATTAACATTAAATGTCAATAAATGTTATTTAACTGCTTTTTTCTAAGAAAAATTGTTAAAAGTTGCAAATTATGGTACTTCTAGTGGACCAATTATAAGAAAATCTAATCATGTCTGTGTATGGATCTAAACTTGAGCAATGCGAAAAAAATTATAATTTTTGGAATCGTGGTATTGCAGTTATGCGATCCGGAACGATCGTCACATACAGACACACACACATACAGACATCATCGTAAAAATAGTAAATTCGTATTCTAGGGATCCCGAAACGTACTTATTCATTTGAAACTCACTATCGGATTTTTTGACCAATCACAATACCATTCTTACCTAAAGGTGACGGTAGCAGAAACGAATCATTATCTTACAAATTCAAAGACCTACAACGTTATTATTAACTAGACTGGCACACCTATTAAAGAGCAAAAAAATCCTTTATATATGTATTTTACATTACTCCAACATAGAACAATACAACCCCTCACCCTCCACCATTTTTAATCCCCCCCTAACCACAACCTCATGCAATAACCCTAACCTTAAAGCTTGTAATATCCCTCACATCCATTGCAGTTACTCAGAGGCGAAGCTGGCCAACAGAAGCGAACAAACTACCGTGTTCTCTTCTCTTCTGCTCTCTGTACATTATGCTGCAGACGGAACAGCAAAAGTAAAGAGAACAGGGCGTAAACGGACTTGCATAGCGCAATTAAAACAAATGTGACTAGCGGTTGCTGGGAGATACAAACACTAACGGCAGGACTAACAGAAAAGAAGGGGGAGAGTAAATATTAGGATTTTTATGTAATTTGAATGTATGAAGCTGGGAGATACGTTTAATAAACTATATAATTTGATGAGATGAGGTGTTTGTATGAAAGGTTAAATATATTTTCTTGTAAGTTTAAATATTGTGTTTTATACAGTGCGAAAATATGGATATGCTAAGTTATAATTCTGAAATTTCAAATTCCCTTATATTCGAGATTCTCTTGATAAGTTTGTTGCCTTGACTTTCAAAACATATAGCATTTAAGTTGAGCTTTTCTATTTTTACCTCCCGCTACATTTGGTAAGGGAGGCATAGGGATCGTGCTGAAAAACCCATAGCGAGATTTTGGTAAATGACCACGTTTTAAGGTACGATGATGTTATATTTTAATGGACCCAGCAAATATCTCGCTTATTTATTAAGTTAGTAATTTCTTTCATATGACATGATTTATACAGCAACATGTAAGCTACTTAATGACGGATGTACATTCATGATAACACTTCCGGTTTATTAGTAATTAATATCAACTTAGAAATTTCAAATCGAACATAGTATATTTTTTTACAAATTTCAAAAGTACATAAAATTTGCTTTACAATCATGCAAAATAATCCATATGTTACATTATTAAAAAGTAAAATGGCGGCCACTTTTTTATACACCTAGTCGAAAAGAGAATAGTGAGCCATGACTATGGCTTGAAATAAAACAATTAACTAAAACAATTGTAAATATTATTATTAAACGAAATAATATTTTTTTGTCATAATAATACAGAAAATAAGAATAAGGAACACTTAATACAACAAAATGATTTTTACTTCCTTGTACGTAAGTAAAGGAAGTATTGTAATCGCGAAAAATTTCGGTTTTCAGATTTCAACGGAAATATCCATTTTGATTATCCCTGGATCCATTTTGACTAATTTCGTCGTGACGTCTGTACGTACGTACGTATCTCACATAACTCAAAAACGGTAAGCCGTAGAAAGTTGAAATTTTGTATTTAGGACTTCTATAACATCTAGTTGTGCACCTCCCTTTCTGGTTATTACACAATTTCCAGAAGTGGCACTTTACATAAAGCCTATAATAGATTTTAATGAAAAACTGTTTTAAAATATAATCCAAAACTTTTCAAAATTGGTATAAAAGACTTTTATGTCAATCGAAATAACATAATAGATTTTGGTTAAAATAGGCTAACCGGAAGTGGTACATTACTTGAAGTTGTTAACAGTTTTTCTTGAATAAAATGATTTTATTTTGATTTTAGAAATAAATGCTTCAAATAAAAATTTTAGAGAATTAATTTCTGCGTCTAGCACATCAAGTATTATTAAATTAGCCCTTTGTATAAGCGAGATATGTAAATTTAAAAATTATTTTTTTGTAATAAAGCTTGCTATGGATTAGGACAAAAAAATTTAAAAAAATGTTCATGTCAAATTACGTTAAATACGTGCAATTTTATGATTCGTACAATAACAAATATTATATTTTTATTGTGAAATTAGTCATACTCATTGTTGTAATCAAATATTTCTTTGTTGTAATCAAAACTCTCTTTAAAAAGAACCGGGTTAGATTAATGTTAATTTAAGAATGATAGTAGTAAATGAATTATTTTTTGTTCTATATCAAAATATTTCTCGGGCTTGACTTAAGTCTGTCAATATTTTGTAATTTATTTATTAAAAAAATATGTATAGTTTAATAATCGTACAAGGAAGTCGTGTGGTGTCCACATTAGATTTTTTACATTTGCTTACTCTTTGTTGACTCTACGGATCACATACTATTTTTCATATCCCCAGTAAGAAAATCATTGTCTCTTTCTTTAATATTATCACCGTCTATATTTTTTTTTATTTTTACAGATATTGGTCTTTCCCTTATCAGTTCTTAATTAAGCCATCATCATCAGACACTCAGACAGTCTCTGTTTTCGTCTAGGTAATACAAAACAATAGAGTGCGGATTCTGTGGGTCCTTATCTCAAGATCTAGTAGGTGGTTCTCGGGTGCTAATGTCCTGAATCAGGAAACAATGATTCTAAATGAAGTGAGGGGCAGACTGTGTAATAGTCTCATATCCGTTGACTAGAACGAGACTGGACGAAAGGTGAAATCATTTTTCAACTTAGATTATTCGCAGATTTCGGTAATGACATATCTTTACCTACTTATACTTTAAGGCCCGTAGTGTGATCACGGTTTTAACTAAAACGCTGTTTTAAAAAATCTGATGTGGACACCACACGACTTCCTTGTACGATTATTAAACTATACATATTATTTTAATAAATAAATTACAAAATATTAATTTCAACTTCAAAACAGTAAGATATATAGCGACCATAAAGGCAGTTTTTAAAGAGAGTTTTGATTACAACAAATAAATATTTGATTACAACAATGAACATGACTAATTTCACAATAAAAATATAATATTTGTTATTGTACGAATCATAAAATTTCACGTATTTAACGTAATTTGACATGAACATTTTTTTATGTTTTTGTCTTAATCCATAGCAAGCTTTATTACAAAAACAAAAAAGTATATAATTTTTAAATTTACATATCTCGCTTATACAAAGGGCTAATTTAATAATACTTGATGTGCTAGACGCAGAAATTAATTCTCTAAAACTTTTATTTGAAGCATTTATTTCTAAAATCAAAATAAAATCATTTTATTCAAGAAAAACAGTTAAGAACTTCAAGTAATGTACCACTTCCGGTTAGCCTATTTTAACCAAAATCTATTATGTTATTTCGATTGACATAAAAGTCTTGTATACCAAATTTGAAAAGTTTTGGATTATATTTTAAAACAGTTTTTCATTAAAATCTATTATAGGCTTCAAGTAAAGTGCCACTTCTGGAAATTGTGTAATAACCAGAAAGGGAGGTGCACAACTAGATGTTATAGGAGTCCTAAATACAAAATTTCAACTTTCTACGGCTTACCGTTTTTGAGTTATGCGAGATACGTACGTACGTACAGACGTCACGACGAAATTAGTCAAAATGGATTCAGGGATGATCAAAATGGATATTTCCGCTGAAATCTGAAAACCGAAATTTTTCGCGATTACAATACTTCCTTTACTTACGTACAAGGAAGTAATAAATGTTACAATATTAAAACAATCCTCACAAACATATTAATCAGTTTGAAGCACATAGAGTATTGCGTGAAATTGATATATTAACACTTTAAGTGCCATGTGGTGCCAACGCAGACACACTTTTTTGACCATTTTGACCGCGCGAGACTCACAATGTTCGGCTGCGTGGTGCCGCACTGGTCTCGAATATAGCATTGAAAGGGATAGAAATTTTGATATATATTTGTTCATATTTAAAGGTTAAATTCAGCGGTCACTGAGACAGGACCCGGGTATTTACGTGTGCGTATTAACACACGGATGGTTAAAAATTATTAGAACTAGAAATTGACACACCCCATATAGGACAAACGCTTTCATTTATATTTTCTTTTACCTTCTATTTTTTTCTTTCCTACATGTGTTTACGTACCCTCCGGACCGCATGCGTCTTATTTCGTCACGTGTGGACCGGGATACGAAATGCGGAATACAGGAATGGGATAGGGAACTGTATCCCTATAAGGGATAACAGCTGCGCAATCGACTGCGGGGTTCTAATCGACGGGAAAACGATCGCGATTTTCCGCCACCACTCTAGCAAAAAGGAAGTTTTTATTGTATAAGGTAATCATTTTATTGGAAGATGAGGGTTGTAATAATTTAATATAGAGAATAAAATTAATGTAATAGTTTATTATATAGCAAACGAATGGTGTTTGATTGTAAGTTTTTACCTCTCGCTAAGAGAGGTATTGGATTCATGCTAAAAATCGCATATCCAGATTTTATTTAATAAGCACGTTTCAAAGTCCCTCCAATTCGATTTTAACATTTTTACGATGATGTCTGTGTGTGTGTGTGTGGATGTATGTGTGTGTGTATGTATGTGTGTATGTGTGTGGGATGTTGGAAGGACGATTACTCATCACCAACTATTCACGACGCTTATTTATATCAGACTTCTTTACTCGTTGCTTCTATAATACAGAATGTGTTCGCTGGCTTTGACGACGGGTTATATACCTGGCGACTTTAGTTCTAGAACCTCCTGGAGAACTTCTAGAGGTAAACAGCGTGCACAATAGATTACGTCACCGCGACAAGTTAGAACACGTCCGTGTCGGGCGCGACTCAGTGGCGCCTGCTATGGCGCGGCGGCGGCGAGGGCTACATTACAGTGTGAAATAACTTATAATTTTCTCTATACCTTGTTTTATTATGTAATAGTTTATTATACAGCACAAGAATGGTGTTTGATTGTTAGTTTTTAACATTCTATTCATCCCTCACTACTATACTGCACATTGCATCTCCCCCCCCTCCACTGTACCCCCACCACATTCAACTTCTCCTGCTGCATCTTACTGTGCTGCTGCTGCTCGCTGCTTTGCTAGCTGCTTGCGGAACGAATCGTCCCGGATTAGCATAGAAATGGCCGGGGCTGATGGAGCCGTGTCACTAGGTGGCCGTGAATCAGCGGAATGTGCAGCGCCAGCCTCACCGACGCCCGGATCAGACGCGAGATAACATCACACACTGGAGGAACACCAGCAGCAGCAGGAGCACTGCACGTTGCAGCAGGAATATGAATTTAAATAAGGATTAAGGTGATGGGAAAGAGAATCACGGTGGGAATAGCGAGATGTAATTAAAAAGTTTTCCAAATAGGACTGCATAGGATCGTTATTTTAAACAATCATATATCAGATTATACAAACAGAGTAAATAATATAAAAACCGTGACAAATAGATATTTAACATAAATGGGAATACAGTTTTTCTCAAATTTATTTATTTATTGTGTAAGAGAAACGACAGTTTCTCGCAGATAATTTTTACAGTACATTAGTGCTTATAATAATTAGTAGACATATAGGTATATTTGGTTTTTACAATCGGGTCATTTCACATTTTCTAATTTATTTTTTTCTTAAAAGAATAGGTCAAATGAAATATGTAGGTGTATGTTTTACACCTTACAAGTCTTTACAATCAGAGATATGATTTTTTAAAAGTTGTCTTAAATATCAAATATTTGGACGCTGACGTCACGGCTATACGTCACGGCTTGTCGGATGCGGCAGCAGCCCTCTACCGGTTGTGTTCGGAACTATGATTGTTTGAGTTATCAATTCTCAGTTTGATTTTGTGACAGCAACATATTGTTAACGAAAAACATATTTCACACAACTTTTGATATTTATTTTAATAAATGTTTTATTTACATAACTTTATTCTTAAGTCTGCTGTCATCTGTCACAATTTTAGGTTAGCTTGCAAACGGATACCACGTGGACCGTTGTGTGTGTGTGAGAGGAATGTCTTTGTGTGAGTAACAAGCCGTGACGTCACGAATTTTACAACCGCGAAAGTTTATTAGCAAATTTATGAATGAAAAGTCGCATATTTCATGTTATTTTATATTATTATATTTATTAAATGAAACGGATTTCATGATTTTATAAAAAAAAACAACGAATTTTTTTTTTTTGGAATGACCCCATTCTTTCATAGTTGTTACAGTTTTTTACCTCTCGCTAAGAGAGATATTGGATTCATGCTAAAAATCGCATATCCAGATTTTAAGGATTAAGGTCCCTACAATCCGATTTTAATATTTTTACGATGATGTTTGTGTGTATGGATGTATGTGTGCGTGTGTGTGAGTGTGTGTGTGTGTAGGTATGTATGTATGTATGTATGTATGTATGTATGTGTGAGAGACGTTGGAAGGACGATATCTCAAAAACTATAATACTTAATATCTATAATAGCATATTCTTAAAAAAAATCTTTTAAATATTATAATACTATAAGAAGAGTAAATTCTCTATCTGATACATATAAATATTTTATTATATCTTTTATAGATTTAAAAATAAAGAAATATAAGGTATATAATAATCTGTTGTAATAAATCTCTCAGCCCAAATAATGTCATGGAAACCAATAGAAAAATAAAAAAATGTTTTTAACTGACAGATAAATGTCAATATCAAAAATCGAGAGACATTACTGAAGATTTTTTCTAGGAACTATATTCATTATATTATTTCTTACTGTATTAATAGTTAAATATTTAAAATTATAGGTATATTACACATACCCTTCAGAAATACTGTTAATCCCGACAATGAATTGGAAACATTTCGAAAATTTAGAAGAGTATGACAAAATTTCTTTATAGAATGAATTTAAATTTAAAAAATCTAAATATAAAGAATATTAATAAGCGAGAATACAGCAAGACGATATTTAAATGTTATAAACACAGGATGAAAGTGAAGATGATCTTCACTCTGCAACGTAAAATACAGAAAAATTGTATTTCATCGAAATAATGAGTAATGAAAGAAAAATGTACTTGGAGAATCCCTTAATTCTTGATCTATGACTATTATGGAGGTGACAAGTCTAGGTTGAAGGATTTAAATTTGTTTTAAACATTATGGGACAACGTACACGTGCACTGTAGACTAGAGTAACATTGAACTGCAAAAAAGCTACCAAATTCTTCTCAAGTAAGTTGTAAATATTGACAAAATTACACATCGATATAAGAATAATTGGAGTGCAATCTATCCATCACTTTATTAAAGGGAATTAATGTGTTATTTAGATACAACATGTATGAGAAAATAAAATGTAAAAGAAGATATGTAAGAATAGATGCACATATCCAGATATATACATTTTAGACCACCCAAAATTAATGCATTTACCAGAAGAATATGAAGAGAAAGTAAACATGAACGTTGTTCGAATTGAAAATCCCTGTTACCAGCCTAAAATTTATATATGGTAAACTCTACTTTGGGAATTTATTGTACATAATTTATGGTAAAATATCCTATAGATTTTGTAAATATATGTGAAAATTATAAAGAAGTTTATACGTCATAGACATATATGAATATATTATTTGTATTTTTAAAAATATTCTTTGCTTTATGCATACAGCCAGGTAAAATATACGGCGAGAGGTTATGTGCTGGCCACATTAGATTTTTTGACATAGTAGTATAGGCCGGTCGAGTTATTACGAGCCAAGGCTTATAGATCCAAAATCAAGTTATTAGCTAATATTTTTTTAACCAAAATTCACAAAGCACATATTATTACAACTCCCCTTCAACTATACTGGAACAAATTCATGTACAATACCAACTCCCCTCCCCCTCCTGCACTGTTTTTGCCATCCAATCCTCTTCTATCTCTTATTCCATCCACCTCCCCCATAAATTGCGGGCTTTAATTAGCGTGGTACGCCACTGGAATGTTTCGTCTCTGTCTAGCTCACGGAGAACGCAGCTGTCAGGCGGTGTGATCTGACGGTTTTATGACAATTTATTGGCGGGCGCACGCCAAGGATCCAAGACGGCGTACAGGAGTGGGGGTAATGTCGCCTTGACTGACGGACAACTATGCATTCAAATGGCTTGCTTTAGCTCCGGAGCCCGGATGCGTTGTTGCGAACATGGCATAGGGGAGACAAGCGAAAAATGGTGGAGGTGCTACACTGTAATGGATATAGGGAATAGGGCGATGAGTTAAATTTTGTTGTCATTACCGAGATCCCTATTATGTACGATGTCTGGCTATTAAATAACGAGACTGCTTATGAAAAAGTTTTATTTTAAAAAATATTTTGGGGTCTCGTGGCCGTGTGCGAATCTGGGGACCCGGGTTCGATCCCGACTAACGCTAAAAATTACATCGCATTTTAATGGCACAAAATTGACCCCTGTGGCCTGTGGCGCACTCTCCACGCCAGAAATGAGTGCCCGTGAGGTGACGCCTGGTAAGCGCCCACACGGTATAAATATTCCATCATTACCGATTACTGCGTACAAAGCAGATTGGCATATCCAGCAATGGGTAATATGCCGTGATAAAATATTTATTTTATTTTATTTATTATATAATCGAATGCTCCCCTTCAATGTACTCTCCTCCCCTCGCCACACACCGTTCCTTTCGTTTTTTCCATCGGTCAAAGCAATGTTGGAAGTCTTCTCTTGTAAGAGCGTTTAGGAGCTCCGCCGATTTTCGCTTCATCTCTTCCATCGACTCGAACCGGGTTCCCTTTAAGGCAGACTTGATCTTCGGAAACAGAAAAAGTCACAGGGTGCTAAATCAGGCGAGTACGGTGTTCTATCACTGGAGTGTCTCTAGCGGCTAAATAACGCTTCGCAGACAGCGCGTTATGGGCAGGTGCGTTATCCTGGTGCAAAATCTACGACTTGTTTTTCCACAACTCCGGCCGTTTCTTACGAACTCGTTCTCGCAGTGTTGCCAAAACTTTCAAATAGTAAGTTTAGTTTACAGTTTGACCCTCGGGAACCCATTCAGTCATCACGATGCCGTTGATGTCGGAAAAAACGATTAGCATGGCTTTAAATCTTTGGTGCTCTCTCGGCCTTCAGCAAACCGTTTATACCATTGGAAAACACACGCACAAGATAGATAATTCTCACCATAGGCCTCTTTCAACAACTTATAGCACTCAGTCGGAGTGCGAAGGTGCGAAGGTGCAAGGGTGCACCGAAACGTTGGTATGGTGAGAATAAATGCTGTTTGACTGAACTTTCGAGTAATTGTTAACACCTAATTAAATTAAATATTCATATACCACCTGTAATGACGTGTACAAAATATAGAAGAAAGTAAGAGAGAAAACAGTAGTTGAACTTAACTTCAAGGGACCCCCCCCCTCAACGACGACCATTAAAAGGAACAACAAATTCAGTACAGAGGGAATTAGCAGCTGACAGGTAACGCCTCTAGAAAAAGAGTGCCACAGAAAAGAAAAGCAATTCATTTATAAATTGTCACAATTAAATATTTGCTAATCACATTTCCAAAACAACAAAATTAATATTCATATCTTTTAACTGTTGTTTCCTACAAGTCATAAGAGACACCCTTAATTAACACCGTAGCACTCAGTCACATTTCTAACCTGTATTTATAACTAATTCATCCCCGACAACAAAACTTCGGGAATGGGTGAAGTTTTTACCGAGGGTTGAAATATTAACGCGTGGAGGGGGGTGAGTCTGAGAATGGAGCCGCGGGCTTCATAATTCAACTGGCGCAATAACTTTTTTTCACTCGGCGTGAATTATACATGCACATGATGTACACATAACACATGCATTCACAACTCACTTTTTCTGCAGAAGAGGAATTGCGAAATCTGGAAATGATGCTGTGATCTATGACAGAGAGGGGCAGTAAATTTTGGCGCGTTGGAGTTGTTTATTGACTATGGAAGAGAAAGAAATTATAAGTTTTTAATTGATGGACACACGTACAGTTTTGTATAATAGGTGCAACAAATTCTTTGTTTAATTATACGAGGGTTATTTCATAAATAATGCATAGGTTGGCAATATTGCGAATTGGATTTACATCAGTTGTAGTATGTGTTTTGTTTTCAATTATAGCGCAATCTCTAAAACTAATACAATTACCCCTTAAACTTAAAGTTATAAAATAAGCTATGTACAGTAATTTTTACCTCTCGCTAAGAGAGGTATTGGATTCATGCTAAAAATCGCATATCCAGATTTTATTGAATAAGCACGTTTTAAGGTCCCTACAATCCGATTTTAACATTTTTACGATGATGTCTGTGTGTGTGTGTGTGTGTGTGTGTGTGTGTGTGTGTGTGTGTGTGTGTGTGTGGATGTGTGTGTGTGGGATGTTGGAAGGACGGTTACTCAAAAACTATAAGACTTAAAATTTGTTTAACAACGTATTTCCCAATCGGACATTCATGGGAAGATCTGAAAAGGTTTTGGTAACAATTGGACAACCGGAAGTAGAAGATTCTTGAAAAAAAATCTTCTAAATATTATTTTTTGAAAATTTTTCGTGGTAATATTAAAGAAAATTAAATTCTCTATCTGATACATTAAAATATTTTTATACATATTCCATAGATTTAGAGATAAAAGAAGTATAATATATAAAATAATCTGTTGTAATAAATTTGACAGCCGAAAGAATGCCATGAAAAATAGTTGATAATTTAAATTATTTGTAACTGACAGATAAATGTCAGTGTCAGAAATAATGAGTAATGAATTAAAAATGTACTTGGAGAATCCCTTAGTTCTTGATCTGTGACTATTATGGAGATGACAAGTCTAGGTTGAAGGACTTAAATTTGTTTCAAACATTATGGGACAATGTACACCAGTACTGTAGACTAGAGTAACTTTGAATTGCGAAAAAGCTATCAAATTCTTCTCAAGTAAGTTGTAAATATTGACAAAATCGGAGTGCAATCTATCCGTCACTTTATTAAAGGGAATTAAGGTTATTTAGATATAACAAGTATGAAAAAATAAAATGTAAAAGAAGATATATAAGAATAGATGCACAATCCAGATATATACATTTTAGACCGCCCAAAATTAATGTTTTTACTAGAAGAATATGAAGAGAAAGTAAACAAAGTTGTTCGAATTGAAAATTGCTGTTACCAGCCTAATATTTATATATGGTAAACTCTACTTTGTAATTTATTGTAACATAATTTATGGTAAAATATCTTCATGTTGAGACATGCTATTATTGAATAATAAAGAAGTTTATACGTCATAGATTTATATGAATATATTATTTGTATTTATAAAAATAATCTTTGCTTTATGCATACAGCCAGGTAAAATATATGGCGAGAGGTTATGTGCTGGCCACATCAGATTTTTTATAAAGATATCCGATCAAGGTCATCTGTATCATGAACGAATTAACAAATTGACATACATTCATCTCTTTCCTTTGTAAAGGCTATAAGTGTGTGCGATAACGATGGATACGAGCCTAACCCAAATATATTCGTACCCTATGAAAAAAATATATTAACAGCAAGAAGAAATACATTTTTAGATTACAATATTGAGACTATTTTTTATTTAATGCATTAATAAAATGTACTGGATTTAAATATAATGTTATTACCTAAATTTATTATTTTAACAATAATCTACGGGCAAATATATGACAACAAATGGGCAATGCCCAGGTCTGCCATATCAACGTCTTCAACTGAACTTAACATCGCTAACTTAAAGGAAATGGTGACTGAAAATCGTCGTTTAAGTCTGAGAGAGATAGCCGCTGAATTTCTGTGTCTCACGAATCAATTCGTACCATTTTAAACGATTGTTTGGGCATGAAACGCGTTGCCGCTCGACTAGTGCCGAAAGACCTGAATTTTCTGCAAAAACTCAATACCGTAAGGGTCGCTGAAGACAGATTATCGCGGTGCTGTGCACTCGGGATTCTTGCCAGAAGGTAAGACAGTAACTAAAGAATATTATCTGAGCTTTATGCGGCGTTTGAGAGAGCAAATTCGTCGAAAAGACCAGATTTGTGGAAAGTACTGAAGACGATTCGTGAAAATGCATTTAAAAAATGTTTTGATGATTGGATTATTCGTTGGCATAAGTGTATTATTTCGGAAGAGGTCTACTTTGAAGGCGATGAAATAAATTTAGATGAATAATGCATATTTTGTGTTTTATTGATTAATTTCCGGTAGGATTCATGCTAAAATTCACATATCCAGATTTCAATTTTCACGTTTTAAGGTCCCTACTTTCCGATTTTAACATTTTTACGATGATGTCTGTGTGTGTGTGTGTGTGTGTGTGTGTGTGTGGATGTATGTGTGTGTGTGTGTGTGTGTGTCTGTGTGTGTGTGTGTGTGTGTGTGTGTGTGTGTGTGTGTGTGTGTATGTATGTATGTAGGATGTTGGAAGGACGATTACTCAAAAACTATAAGACTTAATATTTGTTTAAGTACGTATTTCCCAATCGGACATTCGCGGGAAGAGCTGAAAAGGTTTTGGTAACAATTGGACAACCGGAAGTAGCAGATTCTTGAAAAAAATCTTCTAAATACTATTTTTTCAAAAAATTTCTTGGAAATATTAAAGAAAATTAAATTCTCAATCTGACACATTTAATTTTTTTAATATAATAATATCTCGTATAGGTTTGGAGATATAGTATATAATAATATAGAATAATCTGTTGTACAAAAATAATCTCGTTGCCTAAAAAACAGTTGAGATATTTAAATGTTTATAATTGACAAATAAATGCAAAATGTCAGTGTCAAAAATCAGATTTTTCTGGGAGGTACGAGTACATTTAATATATATTATTGTATTATTAATTAAATATATATTTTAATTATAGGTGTTAATATTACATATATCCTTAAGAAATACCGCTAATACTGTCAATGAATTTGAAGAATATTGAACATATTAGAAGAGTAGGACAAAATTCCTCATAGAACATAAGAAGATACAATTTCAATTATTATGTGTACAAGAAATGTTAAGTTCGTTACTTATAGGGCGCGAGCAGTCATGTGACTGTGTTGGCTTTGGCACGCAGGTATGAGGATCCGTGTCAGAATGACGGCTAGTATAGTTATTTACATAGATGTCACAGTTGTCATAATTTTTCATTCAAAATTTCAAAATATTCTGATGGTTATTTGTCATCAATAGTATGGAATAATACTTGTCGAGGAAAATAATCCACATGGATTTGAAAAATCATGATGTTTTAAATGAAAAATACTTGACACCTATATGTACATTATTATTAGATGTCATTCTAACACAAGCCTTCCATATCTGCTTGCCGAGGCCAACAAAGTCACATGACTGCTCGCGCCCTATGCAACATAAAATGAAAATGGCGAGAGGTATTGTGCTGGCCACAACAGATTTTTGACAGTAGTATTTCACCCTGTTGTTCAAATATGATCTGAGTATAATAGGTGTAAGTTATATGAGAAACCAATTGCTTTTAATTTTTCTAATAGTTGAGAAATCAGTGGAAATCACAACTTGTTTCCTGTTATTGAAGACATAAATTAATTGAATGAAATTTGTCAAATATGGTTGGTTTCAAATTCGGAACCGATTACCGGTTACTTATATATTCAAGAAACTGGGTACACGGAGTAAGATGCAAACTAAAATAGGTCTAAAAGTGTTGCTAGATAGCTACAATTTTTTAAAAATTTAGTACATACATTTTTAATTTATCGCGTTTGCTGTATTTTTATTAACTCCTCTGTTATTTCTGCGATAGAAGAATCTGAAAATTATTCCTTGTTCCGATTCTTCTCATAAACCATTCCCTTCTTGTCCCATAACAGTGACAAATACACGGAAGTCACAAACGGTTCATTTAAACTAAAAAATCATCTCAGGCCAGTACAGAATAAACTCGTTCAGTTCTGTATCCCATAGAAACAAAGCATCTCACAAAAAATACGTCCTTATAAATCAATTGCTTTAAATGCCCTCAGTTCTCAGCATCGCAAAAAAAACTGTCACCGAAATTCCGATCCATGCGTAATATGCCACGCGCGAATCAAAACTGCCGACAGAGAGGGCCTTATCTGGGTTGTTATGGGGTAGAAAGAGACAGACACTTCCTCGTCGTGATAATCGCAAAGAGAATCAAAAGAAAATGGCGGCGTGGCTGATTTATTTGTATAGTTTATTGTCGTTCATTCCGCTCAATGACTTTTATGGATGTTTTTTGGAAGCGAGTGAGTTAGTGTAGGCTTGGAGACGGTCTGGATCTGGAGACTGGAAGAATGGATGCAGAATTATACCGGGAATTACGATTCAATTCGTTGATTGTAATTTAGAGGAAAGGAATGTCGAAACAGTGAAAAATAAGGGTAATAGACTATGGATTTATTTATGCACTACAGTGAAACGGTTCAAGTGTAATTTATATTATTTCGCAATATCGCAAAATAATAAAAATCGTGAAGTAATTCGTTAACGAAATGGGGCGAAAAAACATTTTCAACTCTTCCCAGTAATGTCCGATTGAGAAATACATAGTTAAACAGATATTAAGTATTATAGTTTTTGAGAAATCGTCCTTCCAACTCCCCCCTACGCGCACACATACACACATCATCGTAAACAAAATCTGTTGTGGCCAGCACAATACCTCTCGCCACTTCCTTTTTTTGGTTACATAAATATAGGGCGCGAACAGTCATGTTACATTGTTGGCCTTGAAAAGCAGATGTGGGGACCTGTTTCAGAATGATAATTAGTAATTATGTACATAGATGTCAAATGTCAGAATTTTCATTAAAAATTTCAATATTTTCTAAATTCACGTAGTTAATTTGTCACCAGGAGTGTGAAATTTACTTGTCGAGGAAAATAAACCACATGGAATTGGAAAATCACTAAATTTAGAATAAGAAATTATGATATTTGACATCTATATACATAATTATTAGGCCAACAAAGTCATATGACTGCTCGCGCCCTAATGTATTTAACATTTCTTGTATACCTACACACTACACCAAAAATTCTACTTATATCTATTCCATATATATAGATTTTTAAAATTTAAATTCATTCTATGAAGAAATTTTGTCCTAGTCTTCTAATTTTTCGAGATGCTTCCAATTTATTGTCGGGAATAATAGTATTTCTGAAGGGAATGTGTATTATAATATTAAATATTTAAATATTAATACATTAAGAAATAATATAATGTATGTACTTCCCATTTTCCATGGCATTCTTTCGGTTGTAAAATTTATTACAACAGATTATTTTATATATTATATTTTTTTTTATCTCTAAATCTATAAAATATATAATAAAATATTTAAATGTATCAGATAGAGAATTTAATTTTCTTTAATATTAGTAAGAAAAATTTTCAAAAAATAATATTTAGAAGATTATTTTTCAATAATCTTCTACTTCAGGTTGTCCAATTGTTACCAAAACCTTTTCAGACCTTCCCACAAATGTCCGATTGGGAAATACGTAGTTAAACAAATATAAAGTCTTATAGTTTTTGAGTAATCGTCCTTCCAACATCCCACATACACACATACATACACACACACACACACACAGACATCATCGTAAAAATGTTAAAATCGAATTGTAGGTACCTTAAAACGTGCTTATTCAATAAAATCTGGATATGCGTTTTTTATGAATCCAATACCTCTCTAGCGAGAGGTGAAAACAAATTAATCTGAACCTAAACCGAACCCAGTTTTTGGTTTATGCCTCGCAGACTCTAAATGGAAACAGTGGTACGAGTTGTGAAGAGAAAATATATGAAAAATAAGAAACATGAATTTCTATCTAATCATTAAAGTCCCATTTACAAAATCTGTAATGAATGAACTGATTATTGTAATTAATATCAAACCACCCTCTTATATTCCAATAATTTCTCCCATTTTTTAACACCATCCCATTACCCTTCCCTTCCTCCCTCAATGCCATCGATATCCCATCATAGCCATCATCCAGCTTCGTTAGCAATATTTCTCGCGGTGCATATTTGCAGTGCCCGAGGGACCGGCATAGTGGCGCATCGCCCCGTGCTCTGTATAGCCGACAGTGTAATGCAGCACATGCCCGGCTGATACGCTACAATTGTCAGTCAATCAATCAAGTTTTATTGGCCGATGCTATCGCGGTGATGTACTTGCAGCCACCAGCGTATAACTGATTGTGTTGTGTTGGGTTGGGATCTATAGCGTAGGTGTACATGAGGGGTGTATGTGAGGGGGGGGGGTTAATTATGAGGTAATAGTCACGGAAAACGTGATGGTCTGTGAGGAAATTATGAAAAATTTTGGAATTATATTGTAAGTCGGTTAAGTCAAGAGCAGTATTATGAGGGGACGTCAAAAAAATCGTAGAATAAAAGGAAAAAATCTGTTGTGGCCTGCACAATACCTTCCGTCAATTCTGTGGATTATGTATAAATTCCATACATAAATTTTCTTGCAAAAGATTCTAACATCTTCTTCTTCTTTAGCTTTCCCCATTCGTTAGGGGTCGCTATATTTTATTTTCTTCTTCCACTCATTTCTGTTTTACGTGTCTCATTCAGTTCCTTTTCTTAGCTATTTATTCTTCATCCAATATATTCTTCATTTCTCCTAATGACATTTTCAAACCAATGTAATGATCTCGCTTGTATCTTTCTAGAAACTTGTAACACTAGAGATATTTCCTTACCTATCTTTCCTGGTCTTCCCCAACATCTACTTCAACATCCTCATCTCTGCCATATTAATTTACTTTTTATTTATACTGACATCTGTCAATTTGAATTATATGAATATATTAGTAGTTTGCATGTTTAGCATAGCTGGCTGATATATAAAATTTAATTTCTATAAAATTCTTTAACTCTATATCTATTGAATATAAAGTACAAAATGCAATCAAATCGTATAGAGAATAATATATTCTTTAAGTTATAATAACGTTCAATGTCAATAAATCAAATTTAACTGTTAAATCTTCAAATCAGGCTACTTCCGGTTCACTAATTATAACCAAAATCTAATCAGTTGTTCTTCTGGATGTAAACTTGAGGAATAGGAAAAAAATATAATTTTTGGAATCGTGTTGAAGTTATGCGATCCGAAATTTTCGACACATACACACACACACACATACATACAGAATCGTAAAAATGGTAAAATCGTATTATAGGGACCCTAAAACATGCTTATTCACTAAAAACTCATCATTGAATTTTTTGACCTTACTTACCTAAAGGTGACAAAGGGAATTTTTTTTATTATCCTTCCTTTTCACCAAAAAATGGCACTTTAATTCACTCCAACCTTTTTAAATTAAACGGGCATCCGTGTGTAGGTATATAAGTATGTCGTAGCAGTAGTAAATTAGTGACGTTACAAAAAACCGTAACGTATAATTATGAATGAAAAGTATTATATTTCTGATTATACAGGGTTAGTCTGGGAAGACGTCCCCCCCTTTAACTTTTTACCTTCCGTCACCTATAGGTAAGAAAGGTATTGTCTTTGGTCAAAAAATTCTATGGTGAGTTTTTAATGATTTAAGCACATTTTAGAGTCCGTACAATACGAATTTCCTGTTTTTACGATGATGTCTGTGTGTGTGGATGTATGTGTGTGTGTGCGTGACAAAAATGTCTCCTTCGATAACTCCTCTCCAATTTTACTGGAAATTTAGAATCTTTTGTAAATAAAATTATGTATGGAATTTATACATAATACACTGGATTGACGAAACGTATTGTGTTGGCCACATTTTTTTCTATTAATTATAATAAAAAAGTTAAAGGGGAGGGGGGGGGGGGCGTTTTCCCAGACATCTGTAGATTCCTTTTCTACAAAATAATCGATAACTTTTTTACCTTCCGTCACCTCTAGGTGCGTTTTCATTGAATAAGCACGTTTTAGGGTCTTTACAATACGATTTTACTATTTTTACGATGATGTCTGTATGTGTGTGTGTTAGTGTGAGCGTGTGTGTATGTGTGTATGTGACCGCCGGGTCGTCAACGATATCTCCAATATTAGAATTACAAAAATTACAATTCTTGCGTATTCCCCTTCCTTACAACCATATGCAGATTTGATTAGATTTTGGTTATAATTGGTCAACCGGAAGTACCCTCATTTGAAGATTTTAACAGTTTTTCTTGAAAAATTCAGTTAAATGTTATTATAACTTAAAGAATATATTATTGTCTATACGGTTTGATTGCATTTTATATTTCATATTCAACAAATATAGAGTTAAAGAATAATAAAGATAAAAAATTCATATAAATTTCATAATTCAGCCAGCTATGCTAACTTAACCATGGAAACTGCTAATATATTCAGGTAATTCAAATTGACAGATGTCAGTATCAATAAAAAGCAAGTAATTGAATGAAATAATAAGGGAAGTAACGCTAATATTAGAAGTTTCTAGATATAAAAGAGATTACATTGGTGTGAACATGTCATGAGGAGAGATGAATATATTAATAGAAGGTGGAAGAAACATAGGAAGACCAAATATAAGATGAAAAGACTGTATTGCAGGAGACTTGAGAGAAAAAGAACTGAATGAGGACGACACGCAAAACAAAAATGAGTGGAAGAAGAAAATAAAAAATAGCGACCCCCTAGCGAATGGGTAAAACTAAAGAAGAAGATGTCAGTGTCAAGTGCAATTTGCATAGTTTGTTTATGAAATAACTTTACTGGAAATATAGGATCTTTTGCAAAAAAAAATATGTATAGGGCGCGTGCAGTGACATGACTTTGCTGACTTTGGCAAACAGATATGGGGACCCGTGTCAAAGTGACAGCAATTAATTATGTCCATAACTGACAAGTGTTATAATTTTTCATTCAAAATTTCATAATTTTCTTATTTCATGTGGTTTGTTTGTTATCAGGAGTATCAGTTGCCGAGAAAGGGAATCACATAATACCAAAAATTTAGAAAATTTTGCAAGAAAATTTATGTATAGAATTTATACATAATACACAGGATTGACGGAAGGTATTGTGCTGGCTACAACAGATTTTTTTATTATCCCATTACCTATATACATATCATTGATAATATATTAAAAACAATAAAGATTGTCAGTTTCCTAAAAGCTAGCTTAAATATCGAAATTCGAGGGATATAAATTTAAAATTCAGTCCTTTCATTTCCATTTGCATTATTCAGTGATAAAATAAATCTTTCAATCCACAGCCTGCTAAAATTTTATCCCGTTATTAATTCCAATCAAAGAGACATAACCTATAACCATCATCACCCCACTCAATTCCTAACCTATACCATGCATTCTAATCCTGCCAAGATGATTGGCTTTTATTCAGCCGTTATTACGTAATGGCTGCGCGACTGTGCTGCCGCCGCATTAAGTTGATGCCTGGACAGGCGTTAAACCTGTGACGTCACACGTTAAAGCATATTTAGCTGACAGTGGTGAACAATAACGTGTAGTTAGCAGGGCTAGCTGAGCCAAGAGCAATAAAAATAATACCTACACATGTATGGGAATTTGCATAGAGGAAAGGGATTATGGATTAAAGGTGGATTTATAAGTGGGGGTGATTGACAAACCAAGGGCTAAGATTTGATTGCTGTAGTAATTAAAATATATGTTTATAAAGGGTGATAATTGTCAGAGTGGTCGTTAAAGTTTATACGATAATATAAACATAGTGAATGGCTATAACTACCAAAAATTTGAAATTATACGAGCGTAAACTAGAATTATTGACAATAAGACACATGGTTAATATTTTTTGGGTAAGGAAGGTATTGTCTTTGGTCAAAAAATTCATTGATGAGTTTTTAGTGAATAAGCATGTTTTAGGGTCCCTATAATACGATTTTACCATTTTTACGATGATGTCTATATGTATGTGTGTGTGTGTGTGTGATTGATTAGATTTTGGTTATAATTGGTGAACCGGAAGTAGCCTCATTTGAAGATTTAACAGTTAAATTTGATTTATTGACATTTAACGTTATTATAAATTAAAGAATTTATTATTATCTATACTGTAACGTTTTTATTTATAAGGATGAAGTGTAAAACACAGACAAATATTAACTAAAAGAATACGTTTATTAAACTATAAATAATTAAGTATTAAATATTAAAAGATAATAAAAACAACTAACACTATGATTAAATAATTATAAACACTAAGAATATTATTTAAGTGCTTAAACACTACAATTATTTATCTATACAATATTTATATCACTACACTTATTTATATAACTACATTTATTTATGTTAACAACTGGTAAACTGTATATTTATATCACCAAGTTCATTGCTTGTTGCTTATATCTTACAGACTGTCTCTCCGCTTTCTTTCGGCCGGTATTTATACAGCTTACATACTTCTAGAACCCTCCGACCCGACAATGACCTGTACTCAAAAGAATTAGGTTACGGCGTAATTAACATGTCCCAACGCGTCGGGGATTGCATCATCGCTCTGGTACGTTCTTTCGAAGGGATTACGTCATTGTTCGCGAACATACTATCAGTAGCGGCGCAAGCATACTTTTCTCTCAGGAGCGCACGTCACAATACGATTTGATTGTATTTTATGTGTCTGTGTGTGTGTATGTGTGTGTGTGTGTGTGTGTGTGTGTGTATGTGTGTGACAATTTTTTTTCGTCTATAACTCCAATACTACAATTCCAAAAATTATAATTCTTTCGTATTCCTCTTTCGTACGTCCATATTGTAAAGTTTTTATTTATATGGGTGAAGTGAAAATAATCGGTGAAATATTATTAAGTAAAATAATACGTTTATTAAACTATAAATAATTAAGTATTAAATATTAAAAGATAATAAAAACAACTAATACTATGATTAAATAATTATAAACACTAAGAATATTATTAAATGCTTAAACACTATGATTATTTATCTATACAATATTTATATCACTACACTTATTTATATAACTACATTTATTTATGTTAACAACTGGTAAACTGTATATTTATACTAACATCTGTCAATTTGAATTATATGAATATATTAGTAGTTTCCATGTTTAGCATAGCTGGCTAAATTATAAAATTTAATTTCTTTAAAATTCTTTAACTCTGTATCTATTGAATATGAAGTATAAAATGTAATCAAATCGTATAGAGAATAATATATTCTTTAAGTTATAATAACGTTAAATGTCAATAAATCAAATTTAACTGTTAAATCTTCAAATGAGGCTACTTCCGGTTCATCAATTATACCAAAATCTAATCAGTTGTTCTTCTGAATGTAAACTTGAGGAATACGAAAAAAATATAATTTTTGGAACCGTGGTATTGAAGTTATGCGATCCGGAACTTTTGTCACACACAGACAGACAAACACACATACATACATACAGACATCATCGTAAAAATAGTAAAATCGTATTATAGGGACCCTAAAACATGCTTATTCCCTAAAAACGCATCATTGAATTTTTTGACCAAAGACAATACCTTCCTTACCTAAAGGTGACGGAAGGTAAAAATAAGTTAAACAAGTTTGATAATTTTGTAACAATTACCATCCCCTAGCCGTCTAGCCTCTTTTCATTTCGTTTGGTTAATCCACTTGTACGGTTGGTGTCAGCAATCCACATTGGAGCGGTGGACGCATTCCGCTCCATAAAAGCTATAAACTAATCAAAGTGTATGATGAATCACGCCACATAAATAAACTCAATGGCGTTTGGAATTGGCGTGAGTTATAGTCGCGAGACGGGCCGCCGACTATATCAAAATGGATGTGGATGTGGATGCCTGTTTGTTCGTTGTGTAGGGGCAGGAGGGGCACACCATTAACACCAGCTTTTTAACACACTAAGTGGAGGATAAATATTACAAGCGCATTATACACAGGGTTGGATCATGGCAGTCATCATGCCTGCATCGTGTCGTTTGTTTATATGCTGTTTTCATTTTCAGTATGTATCATCATCATAGTGTTTACTTACTCATTGATGTAGTAGAGATTTTTGAATAATAAATTAAGGATAAATAAAACAGAATCAAGAAATCGAGCTTTTTAGGTCGGCACGAAAGATAAATTTAGTTAAATCAATAAATAAATTAATAAATAAATCTTTATCTACTCAACAAGCTCCAAAGACCTCAATTACAGAGTACAATAACAAAAAATCTGATGTGGCCAGCACAATACCTTCCGTCAATCCTGTATATTATGTACAAATTCCATACATAAATTTTCTTGCAAAAGATTCTAAATTTTTGGTATTTTATGATTCCCTTTCTCGGCAACGGAATTCCATACTCCTGATAACAAACAAATCACATGAAATAAGAAAATCATGAAATTTTGAATGAAAAATTATAACACTTGTCAGTTATGGACATAATTAATTGCTGTCATTTTGATACGGGTCCCCATATCTGCTTGCCAAAGGCAGCAAAGTCATGTCACTGCACGCGCCCTATACATAATTTTTTTGCAAAATATCCTATATTTCCAGTAAAGTTATTTCATAAACAAACTATGCAAATTGCACTTGACACTGACATCTTCTTCTTCTTTAGTTTTCCCATTCGTTAGGGGGTCGCTATTTATTATTTTCTTCTTTCACTAATTTTTGTTTTGCGTGTCGTCGTCATTCAGTTCCTTTTCTCTCAAGTCTTCTGCAATACAGTCTTTTCATCTTATATTTGGTCTTCCTATGTTTCTTCCACCTTCTATTAATTTATTCATCTCTCCTCATGACATGTTCAAACCAATGTAATCGTTTCTATTATATCTAGAAACTTCTAATATTAGCGTTACTTCCCTTATTTTTTCATTCAATTACTTGCTTTTTATTGATACTGACATCTGTCAATTTGAATTACCTGAATATATTAGTAGTTTCCATGGTTAAGTTAGCATAGCTGGCTGAATTATGAAATTTATATGAATTTTTTTATCTTTATTATTCTTTAACTCTATATCTGTTGAATATGAAATATAAAGTGCAATCAAATCGTATAGACAATAATATATTCTTTAAGTTATAATAACATTTAACTGAATTTTTCAAGAAAAACTGTTAAAATCTTCAAATGAGGGTACTTCCGGTTGACCAATTATAACCAAAATCTAATAAAATCTGCATATGGTTGTAAGGAAGGGGAATACGCAAGAATTGTAATTTTTGGAATTCTAATATTGGAGATATCGTTGACGACCCGGCGGTCACATACACACATACACACATACACGCACGCACACACTAACACACACACACACACACACACACACACACACACACATACAGACATCATCGTAAAAATAGTAAAATCGTATTGTAAAGACCCTAAAACGTGCTTATTCAATGAAAACTCACCACCGAATTTTTTGACCAAAGACAATACCTTCCTTATCTAGAGGTGACGGAAGGTAATATTGGAAAATTTAAATTTAAAAATACTTTATATATAAAGTGTTTATGGTATGAGTGTTTTTGAATAATTTAGAAAAGGTTAAAAAAAATGATTTATTTGATATTGCTCTTGCCCTTTCCTTGTCTCAATATCTTCTAATTATAAAATTCTCTTTTGCAAACGTTACTACAATTTTCATTGCTATAATTTATACAAAATCCCTGTGCCACCACTTCCACCATGATATCATTTTGGTCAGTGTAATATCAATGAATTGTTCCTCCCCCCACCCCCTTTAGTTTAAATCCAAGCATTGTCCTTTCCTTTCATTGATGGAAGTTATCTCCGTTATATTTTATAAGCATGTCATATAGAGGTTTAAAAGCTTATAATTACACTTTGTGTTGGTATCGCGTCGCCTCCCTCGTGACCGAAGCCGTAGCCGGAGTCGTAGGCTACGCGGCAAATCCGCCCGATCTTGATTTACAGTATTTACGGAAGGTTTAATATGGCCGAGCAGGCACAATTGTCGCGTTATTAGATACAGAGAGCCACATACGTACGTGTACGTGTTCCGTCTTATCTCACACACAGCCAGAGTATACAGTGATTAGTGTACAAGCAGATAAATGCAAAGTCAAATATTGTTATTTATTTTGTAATTAAGCCAACTTGAAATTGGCACGAGGGCAGGGACAGGGAGATATATGAGGGCTATGTGACAATATTTGGGGTAATGGATGAGGTATGAGGCTTTTAACTTTTGTGCCCTACTAAACATTGTGCATGATAAATTTTGTATACCTATATATTATTGTAACTTTTATAATTGTATATCAATGGTTTAATTTAAAAAATCTGATGTGGACACCACACGACTTCCTTGTACGATTATTAAACTATACATATTTTTTAATAAATAAATTACAAAATATTTATTTTAACTTCAAAACAGTAAGATATATAGCGACCATAAAGGGAGTTTTTAAAGAGAGTTTTGATTACAACAAAGAAATACTTGATTACAACAATGAATATGACTAATTTCACAATAAAAATATAATATTTGTTATTGTACGAATCATAAAATTGCACGTATTTAACGTAATTTGACATGAACATTTAATTTTATTTTTTGTCCTAATCCATAGCAAGCTTTATTACAAAAACAAAAAAGTATATAATTTTTAAATTTACATATCTCGCTTATACAAAGGGCTAATTTTATAATACTTCATGTGCTAGACGCAGAAATTAATACTCTAAAACTTTTATTTGAAGCATTTATTTCTAAAATCAAAATAAAATCATTTTATTCAAGAAAAACTGTTAACAACTTCAAGTAATGTACCACTTCCGGTTAGCCTATTTTAACCAAAATCTATTATGTTATTTCGATTGACATAAAAGTCTTGTATACCAAATTTGAAAAGTTTTGGATTATATTTTAAAAGTTTTTCATTAAAATCTATTATAGGCTTCATGTAAAGTGCCACTTCTGGAAATTGTGTAATAACCAGAAAGGGAGGTGCACAACTAGATGTTATAGCAGTCCTAAATACAAAATTTCAACTTTCTACGGCTTACTGTTTTTGAGTTATGCGAGATACGTACGTACAGACGTCACGACGAAATTAGTCAAAATGGATTCAGGGCTGATCAAAATGGATATTTCCGCTGAAATCTGAAAACCGAATTTTTTCGCGATTACAATACTTACGTACAAGGAAGTAAAAACGTCCGTTTTTAGTTACATAAGTACAGGGCGCGAGCAGTCATGTGACATTCTTAGCCTTGACAAACAGATATGGGGGCCCGTGTCAGAATGACAATTAGTAATTATATACATAGATGTCAAATATCGGAATTTTTCATTAAAATTTTCTAAATTCACGTAGTTAATTTGTCACCAGGAGTTTGTAATTTACTTGTTGAGGAAAATAAACCACATGGAATTGGAAAATCACTAAATGGAAATGTTGAAAAAATTCGACCGAGGACGTTCAAAATCCGTATACAACATTGTTACAGGAGACGAAACTTGAATATATTCGTTTGAACCGGAAAGCAATAACAGTCTACGGTTTGGGTGTTTGACGATGAACCCAATCCCACTAAAGTTGTTCGTTCACATCACAACCATTCCTTTAGAGGATCGAAGAACTGTTAATGCTGAATGGTATACAACAATTTGTTTGCCAACGGTCTTCATCACGACAATGCCAGCTCCCATAAATCACTTCAAACAACTGAATATTTGAAGGAGAAAAACATCGAATTAATGTCTCATTGCCCGTATTCACCCGATTTATCGCCTACCTAAGGCAGTGGTCACACTGGACAAGTGGGATCGACTAACGCCGATTGGTTGCGATCGATTAAAATTTAAACTAACACTAGCTTATGGGAATGGTCACACAGCATGCATCCACTATGGTCGAACGATGTCGATCGTCGACGAACGGTTTGATATATCAAACATGTTTGATTTTCTAGTCGATCGCTAGCGATTGATGTATTTACGCATGCTCAGTGTTGTCATATTTTTCATACCAACTTAACTGTTTTAACATTTGTGTACAGGTTAAAAAGAATATTGTTAGAATATTACAGCCATATTACTAGTATCATGACGGAAATGTGGAGAATTAATGAAATAGACCCTAGTTGAAAAACTGTGTAAGAAATAAAGTACAATTTTATGATCAAAGCACACCAGGATACAGTAATAATTATGACAATGGAAAAATTATGGATGCAAATTTATTTAATATTAAAAACAAAAACTCATAAGGTTTGTCATTTATTTAAATATTCCTGAAAACATATATTTGCGGCGTTCCAGTGCAAGGAAAAAAAACTGTTGTGGCCAGCACAATACCTCTCGCCACTTCCTTTTTTTGGTTACATAAGTATAGGGCGCGAACGGTAATGTTACATTTTTGGGCTTGACAAGCAAATGTGTGGGCCCGTTTCAGAATGATAATTAGTAATTATGTACATAGATGTCAAATGTTAGAATTTTTCATTAAAAATTTCAAGATTTTCTAAATTTACGTAGTTAATTTATCACCAGGAGTTTAAAGTTTACTTGTATGCCTTAGATATTTAACATTTAATTCTGCTCCACATGGAATTGGAAAATCACTAAATTTAGAATGAGAAATTATGATATTTGACATCTATATACATAATTACTAGCTATCATTCTGACATGGGCCCCCATATCTGCTTGTCAAGGCCAACAAAATCATATGACTGCTCGCTCCCTATTGTATTTAACATTTCTTGTATACCTACACTCTACACCAAAAATTCTACTTACGCATATATCTATTCCATATATATTTAGATTGTTTAATTTTAAATTCATTTTTGATGAAGAAATTTTGTCCTCTTCTAATTTTTCGAAATGTTTCCAATTCTATTAATACATTAAGAAATAATATAATGTATGTACTTCCCAGAAAAACTCTTCAGTAATGTCTTCGGATTTCTGACACTGACATTTATCTGTCAGTTACAAAAAAATTAAATTTTCAACTATTTTCCATGGCCATTCTTTCGGCTGTAAAATTTATTATAACAGATTATTTTACATATTATATTTCTTTTATCTCTAAATCTATAGAATATATTATAAAATATTTAAATGTATCAGAAAGAAAATTTATTTTTCTTTAATATTATCAAGAAAAAATTTCAAAAAATATTATTTAGAAGATTTTTTTTCAAGAATCTTCTACTTCCGGTTGTTCAATTGTTACCAAAACCTTTTCAGATCTTCCCATGAATGTCCGATTGGGAAATACGTAGTTAAACAAATTTAAAGTCTTATAGTTTTTTAGTAATCGTCCTTCCAACATCCTACATACATACACACACATACACACACATACATCCACACACACACACACACACACAGACATCATCGTAAAAATGTTAAAATCGGATTGTAGGGACCTTAAAACGTGCTTATTCAATAAAATCTGAATATGCGATTTTTAGCATGAATCCAATACCTCTCTTAGCGAGAGGTAAAAAATTCTTTCAATTTAAGTTGGTATCATTTTTGTGGAAATATTTACGTCAATTCATGCAATGTGACATATCTCCTAAAATTTCGGTCGGTCGCTATTAATCTACGACAGTTGATCTTGGTTGATCGATTGCATTCTACTCAATGTGACCACTGCCTAATGACTTTCTTGTTCTCCACTGTCAAACAAAAGATGCATGGACAGCGAGTTTCATCACCTCAAGAAGCTGTTGAAGATTTTCAAAACCATGTTTCTACGATATCAGCTTCAGAGTGGAGAAAATGTTTCCAGAATTGGTTTGAACGCCTTAAAGGCGAATATTTCGAAAAGCAATAAAATACATTGTTTCGAACTTATTCGTTTCTGTTTCACTTTTTGTAAAAACTTAAAAGGCAACCCTCATATATGTCTATATAAAATGTCTTTTGGAAATCATGCATTCATTTTCTAGCCCTCTAGTACATTATTTAACTCTACAAATACATACATATATTCTAAATCTAATTCAATAATTATATCACCTCTGCTTATCATCCCTCTCATCCTCCTATCTTCATGTAGACCTCCCTAACAAAGTGACCATCTCCAACTCCAACCCCTTGCACCGGTCCGCTTTTACGGCGTCATCTCGGACGCTGAAGTTGTAATCTGGTTTGTAACGACTGCGGCGCCCGGTCGCCACGGCGACATCTGCCGCCCATGTCGCGTGTTTACGACCAAGAGTGGTTGTATTAACACATCCCGGCATATCACATACATTCGGGGTGGGGAAGGGGGGTAGAGTTTATTTAAAGATAGGAGGTGGACGACAAAAAATTAAAAGAAGTACACGAGCTATAGCAGATCCTTAATAAGTAATTTATCACCAGAAGTATGGAATTTACTTGTCTAGCAAAATAAACTACATGAAATTAGAAAATCACGAAATTTAGAATGAAAAATCTGTTGTGGCCAGCACAATACCTCTCGCCATTTCCTTTTTTACCTCTCGCTAAGAGAGGTATTGGATTCATGCTAAAAATCGCATATTCAGATTTTATTGAATAAGCACGTTTTAAGGTCCCTACAATCCGATTTTAACATTTTTACGATGATGTCTGTGTGTGTGTGTGTGTGTGTGGATGTATGTGTGTGTATGTGTGTGTATGTATGTAGGATGTTGGAAGGACGATTACTAAAAAACTATAAGACTTTAAATTTGTTTAACTACGTATTTCCCAATCGGACATTCATGGGAAGATCTGAAAAGGTTTTGGTAACAATTGAACAACCGGAAGTAGAAGATTCTTGAAAAAAAATCTTCTAAATAATATTTTTTGAAATTTTTTCTTGATAATATTAAAGAAAAATAAATTTTCTTTCTGATACATTTAAATATTTTATAATATATTCTATAGATTTAGAGATAAAAGAAATATAATATGTAAAATAATCTGTTATAATAAATTTTACAGCCGAAAGAATGGCCATGGAAAATAGTTGAAAATTTAATTTTTTTGTAACTGACAGATAAATGTCAGTGTCAGAAATCCGAAGACATTACTGAAGAGTTTTTCTGGGAAGTACATACATTATATTATTTCTTAATGTATTAATAGAATTGGAAACATTTCGAAAAATTAGAAGAGGACAAAATTTCTTCATCAAAAATGAATTTAAAATTAAACAATCTAAATATATATGGAATAGATATATGCGTAAGTAGAATTTTTGGTGTAGAGTATACAAGAAATGTTAAATACAATAGGGAGCGAGCAGTCATATGATTTTGTTGGCCTTCACAAGCAGATATGGAGGCCCATGTCAGAATGATAGCTAGTAATTATGTATAAATTTCTCATTCTAAATTTAGTGATTTTCCAATTCCATGTGGAGCAGAATTAGATGTTAAATATCTAAGGCATACAAGTAAATTTTAAACTCCTGGTGATAAATTGACGTAAATTTAGAAAATCTTAAAAATTTTAATGAAAAATTCTAACATTTGACATCTATGTACATAATTACTAATTATCATTGTGAAACGGGCCCACACATCTGCTTGTGAAGCCCAAAAATGTAACATTACTGTTCGCGCCCTATACTTATGTAACCAAAAAAAGGAAGTGGCGAGAGGTATTGTGCTGGCCACAACAGATTTTTTTGGTTACATAAGTATAGGGCGCGAACAGCTATGTTACATTGTTGGCCTTGACAAGCAGATGTGGGGGCCCGTTTCAGAATGATAATTAGTAATTATGTACATAGATGTCAAATGTCAGAATTTTTCATTAAAAATTTCAAGATTTTCTAAATTCACATAGTTAATTTGTCACCAGGAGTGTGGAATTTATTTGTCGAGGAAAATAAACCACATGGAATTGGAAAATCACTAAATTTAGAATGAAAAATTATGATATATGACATCTATATACATAATTACTAGCTACCATTCTGACATGGGCCTCCATATCTGCTTGTCAAAGCCAATAAAGTCACATGACTGCTAGCGCCCTAATGTATTTAACTTTTCTTGTATATCTACACTCTACACCAAAAATTCTACGTATATCTATTCCTTATATTTAGATTTTTTAAATTCAATGAAGAAAGTTTGTCTTACTCTTCTAATTTGTCCAGATGTTTTCAATTCATTGTCGGGAGTAACAGTATTTCTGAAGGGTATGCGTAATATACCTATAATATTAAATATTTAACTATTAATACACTAAGAAATAATATAATGTGTGTACTTCCTAGAAAGTCTTCAGTAATGTCTCCAGATTTCTGACACTGACATTGAACTGTCAGTTACAAACAATTTAAATTTTCAACTATTTTTCATGGCATTCTTTCGGTTGTAAAATTAATTACAACAGATTATTTTATATATTATATTTCATTTATCTCTAAATCTATAGAATATACAGAGTGTTTCCTTTAAAACAACCAGCGCTTTTTTGGGCGAACTAATGACTTTAGAGAAAAATGTTATATACAAAAAATTACCAGGAAAAAGGGCTTAATTTATGAGGAATAATAAATAAAAAATTCAACCAGTGGTTCTCAAACGGTAGAATAAAATTATATTTTTTTAAATGGCAACCTAGATAATTTTTTTGTCCATTAGATAGAGAATTTTTTTCTGATTTCAACGATATAAATATGATATGGGGTTGTATAACAAATATTTCGAGAAAAATGATATTAAAAATCAGAAATAATTCTACAATATTGAAGTAGGCTATGCAATAACAAATGCAAACAAATGATACAGGTGACAGATAGTTTTGTTACTTACGTTATTAAGTGTTTGTTTTCGTAATTGTTAACCAAGGAGGTGTTTTCGAGCACAAATTATAATAAAAATTAGTACTGTTAAGTGCAAAAATACCAAAAATACCTAAGGTTGCATAAATTTGTAAATAATTTCCATCATATTGTTTTTCTTTTTATGTTAGTACAATTATTTTTTGATATTTCTTCGTTATGTAGTTCATTTGTTATTATGAATTTCTTAGTAAAACAAGTTATTTTAGATATAAGAAAATAATATACTATCGTAACCTAGGCAATAGTCGTATTAATAGTTGTTTATTGCATAGCCTACTTCAATATTGTAAAATTATTTCTGATTTTTAATATCATTTTTCTCGAAATAATTGTTATACAACCCCATATCATATTTATATCGTTGAAATCAGAAAAAAATTCTCTATCTAATGCATAAAAAAATTATATAGGTTGCCATTTAAAAAAATATAATTTTATTCTACCGTTTGAGAACCACTAGTTGAATTTTTTATTTATTATTCCTCATAAATTAAGCCCTTTTTCCTGGTAATTTTTTGTATATAACATTTTTCTCTAAAGTCATTAGTTCGCCCAAAAAAGCGCTGGTTGTTTTAAAGGAAACACCCTGTATAATAAAATATATAAATGTATCAGACAGATAATTTAATTTTCTTTAATATTACCAAGAAAAATTTTCAGAAAATAATATTTAGAAGATTTTTTTTCAAGAATCTTCTACTTCCGGTTGTCCAATTGTTAACAAAACCTTTTCAGATCTTCCCATGAATGTCCGATTGGGAAATACGTAATTAAACAAATTTAAAGTCTTATAGTTTTTGAGTAATCGTCCTTCCAACATCCCACACACATACATACACACATACACACACACACACACACACACACACACACACACACACACACACACACACACACACACACACACAGACATCATCGTAAAAATGTTAAAATCGGATTGTAGAGACCTTAAAACGTGCTTAATCATTAAAATCTGGATATGCGATTTTTAGCATGAATGCAATACCTCTCTTAGCGAGAGGTAAAAAATACAGTGAAATCTGACTGATTCATTACCTTGTGTTTTATAGTCATAAAACATGAATTAATATAAATTGTAACATCCTTACATATTTATAATTTGAAATTCCCTCCGTTACACCATGTTAACATTCACAGACTACTTGATCCAGAACGACCGAATCACACGCAGTGTTTATGTTACTTGGATGTAATAAGAAAGGTTGAGGGTCTGACCGACGCTGGGGTCAGATCGACGTTGAACGCCGCGACGCGACATTACAGACCCGGGCGCCGCAATGGTTTTAATTGCTTGTATGAAACCGAGAGAGTATGTACGGGGTAAGTGTATGTGTAAACGGTGCTTTATACAGTTTATAGCTACAAATATAAATGTTAAATAGAAAGGGTACGGCGTGTTTTGGCGGCAGTATATTGTTTGATGAAATGTATTTTATTATGTTTTGGGTGAAAATAAAGAGCAACTAGGAAGAATAAGGAAACAATATGTTGATGATTTAAATAAAATACTTAATTTTTATTATCTTCCACCTGCCACAAAAAAAAAAAACAAAAAATCTGATGTGGCCAGCATAATACCTTCCGTCAATTCTGTGTAATATGTATAAATTCCATACATAAATTTTCTTGCAAAAGATTCTAAATTTCCAGTAAAATTATTTCATAAACAAACTATGCAAATTGCACTTGACACTGACATCTTCTTCTTCTTTAGCTTTTCCCATTCGTTACGGGCCGCTATTTTTTATTTTCTTCTTCCACTCATTTCTGTTTTGCGTGTCGTTTTCATTCAGTTCCTTTTCTCTCAAGTCGTCCGCAATACAGTCCTTCCATCTTATCTTTGGTCTTCCTCTGTTTCTTCAACCTTCTATTACTAGGTTATTTATTCTTCATCCAATATATTCTTCATCTCTCTTGTATCTTTCTAGAAACATGTAACATAGTTATTTCCTTACCTATCTTTCCGTGTGTTCTCCAACATCTACTTCAATATCCTCATCTCTGCCACATTAATTTACTTTTTATTGATACTGACATCTGTCAATCTGAATATATTAAAAATTTTCATGGTTAGCATAGCTGGCTGATTTATAAAATTTAATTTCTTTATAATTCTTTAACTATATATCTATTATATTAATACTATTTACTATTTACATACTTCTATATTATTTGTCATTAATGTATTTTTATTACTTTTCAAGATCTGTATTTGTTTAGTTTTTGTAACGTGTTTATTAGCTTTATATACATTTTGGTATTATTTGTATTTGTTTGTTTAGGTGGAAGAGCATATGTCAATAAAGTTAATATATTATTATTATTATAATTTCCATGAATCAGATTTTAATATTTTTACAATATCTACTTCTTATGAAATAAAATTGGCGGTAGGTAATGTGCTAACCAAATCATATTACATACACATTTTAAATATGTAAGTATATAATGTACTTACTTAAAATTTATTGAGACACAATTTAGAAGAAATTGTACAAATATTTTTAATCACACATTTTTAAAACCATTTTTGCAAAAATAAATTCATATCGAAATCCTACCTAGCAGAACGTTGCTCTGGTCTCCTATACAGATTTTGGAAGCTTTTGAAACATTGGAGATGGAAACAATCTGAAACAGAAGATATTCTAAATTAGGTGTCAACAATTACTCGAAAGTTCAGTCAAACAGTATTTATTCTTACTATACCAACGTTTCGGTGCACTCTTGCACCTTCTTCAGGGTCTACAACAATTATACAACAAAAATGTAATACATACAAAATAACATGGCCATTATCACATTTACAGTAAGATCTTACAAATTGTTACATTTCATGTACACAAAATACATTCGTGGAAAGCAGGGTATCTAACAAGCCAAAAACTCGGTTCGGTTCAGGTTCAGGTTAATTTATTTTTTGAGAGACGGGTTAGGGTGCGGTTCTGGTTCAAACATTAATAAAATTTTAGGTTTTGTTCCAGGTTCAGGTATTGGATTCAAGTTCGGTTCGACCTAATGAGAACTAAATTAATGATTTTTGAATAACAATCTTTATATAGAAATAATTTAAAATGCAAGCCGAGATTTACGCAAGACAAGAACACGAACACAATTTTCACAAACAGGCAACACAGACGTCGATTATCGGTTGTATTACGATTAAGCGTACGTTTCGAAATGAAAATGAGCCTGAACCGGAGCTGAACCCTGAACCTGAATTTTAATACCCAGTTCGGTTTCGACTCGGGTTCAATGAAAAAAATCTGATGTGGCCAGCACATAACCTCTCGCCGTATATTTTACCTGGCTGTATGCATAAAGCAAAGAATATTTTTATAAATACAAATAATATATTCATATAAATCTATGACGTATAAACTTCTTTATTATTCAATAATAGCATGTCTCAACATGAAGATATTTTACCATAAATTATGTTACAATAAATTACAAAGTAGAGTTTACCATATATAAATATTAGGCTGGTAACAGCAATTTTCAATTCGAACAACGTTGTTTACTTTCTCTTCATATTCTTCTAGTAAAAACATTAATTTTGGGCGGTCTAAAATGTATATATGGATTGTGCATCTATTCTTACATATCTTCTTTTACATTTTATTTTTTCATACATGTTATATCTAAATAACACTAATTCCCTTTAATAAAGTGACGGATAGATTGCACTCCGATTATTCTTATATCGATGTGTAATTTTGTCAATATTTACAACTTACTTGGAAAGAATTTGATAGCTTTTTCGCAATTCAAAGTTACTCTAGTCTACAGTACTGGTGTACATTGTCCCATAATGTTTGAAACAAATTTAAGTCCTTCAACCTAGACTTGTCATCTCCATAATAGTCACAGATCAAGAATTAAGGGATTCTCCAAATACATTTTTCTTTCATTACTCATTATTTCTGACACTGACATTTATCTGTCAGTTACAAATAATTTAAATTTTCAACTATTTGTCATGGCATTCTTTCGGCTGTCAAATTTATTACAACAGATTATTTTATATATTATACTTCTTTTATCTCTAAATCTATAAAATATGTATAAAAATATTTAAATGTATCAGATACAGAATTTAATTTTCTTTAATATTATCACGAAAAATTTTCAAAAAATAATATTTAAAAGTTTTTTTTTCAAGAATCTTCTACTTCCGGTTGTCCAATTGTTACCAAAACCTTTTCAGATCTTCCCATGAATGTCCGATTGGGAAATACGTTGTTAAACAAATTTTAAGTCTTATAGTTTTTGAGTAACCGTCCTTCCAACATCCCACACACACACATCCACACACACACACACACACACACACACACACACAGACATCATCGTAAAAATGTTAAAATCGGATTGTAGGGACCTTAAAACGTGCTTATTCAATAAAATCTGGATATGCGGTTTTTAGCATAAATCCAATACCTCTCTTAGCGAGTGGTAAAAATATTTGAGGTTCGGTTCTGGGTTTGGGTTCGCTAAAATATTACGGTTTAGTTCCGATTTTGGCTCGGTTCAAGTTCAGGTTCGATGCCCTGGTGGAAAGTTATCAACAGGGATCACTTTGTGCCATTTAAAATTCGAAATAATTTTAGCGTCGGTATCGAACCCGGGTCCTCAGATTCGCGACCAGACAGTCAGACATAAGGACACGAACTTATTATAATTAATAATTTATTGGCAGTAAACAGAAGCTGAATTTAAATGTAGAATGTCAGATGAACAATTTTATTTTTTCTCTTGTATTGTCCGTCGATTCGTGTAGAAATTTAAATACCAATACCTTACACTTTTAATCAGAATTCCTTCGCGGTGTCCATCGTATATTCCACCAATGTACAAGTACTTAGTACTTCACCCCATAGCAGAACCCCTCCCCCTCCCTCTTCTACGCCTACCACTCCTTCGGCTTTATTTAGTGTGGTGTTTGTGGATATTTTTATCTGGCTATCTTTCATTTCCCGGTCGGATGCTATCTGGAGTCTCTTTCTCGCTCATCTCATTTCGCAGTCGGCGTTAAGTGTGCGCGTACATCGCGGGTTATTGGGACCTGGGGTGAGATAAAGCCAACAGTGGGAGGGTGGTCGTGGATCATCCCCAAACAGGAGAGGAACGCAGAGGAGAAAACAGTAAAGAGAAAGGTGAGAAAGTGGAGAGAATGGAATGGGAAGGATTGGTAAACTAAAAGTCAAAGAGGGAATTTTTAATTTTTAAATAGACGAAATGTGACCCCCTGCGTTGCACTTTATATCAATTTTGAATGCCCATGATGTGACGGCTGATAAGCGCCCTTAACAGTATTTTTACCTCCCGCTACCCTTGGTAAGGGAGGTATAGGGATCGTGCTAAAAATCGCATATCGAGATTTTGGTAAATTTCCACGTTTTAAAGTCCCTAGAAACCAATTTTAACATTTTCACGATGATGTCTGTGTGTATGTATGTGTGTATGTGTGTGTGTGTTTTTACGCTCTAACTCAACTACTTATATTTCTATCTTACTCTTATATGGAAAAATTAGATTTTGGAGTAAATCAGATAACCGGAAATGGCACTTTACTTGAAGCTCTAATTAGTTTTTCTTCAAAAAATACCTTTAAATGTTATTTTTTCGAGATTTGTTCTTATAAAAATTAAAGCTTTTTGAATTTTCAACAGGTTTGCGTTAATACTTTTTCTATATATTTTATGGACAAATTTATAAAACTATCTATAATTTTAATCCCGGGGTCTACGCTTTAAACACAACTCCATTGTTACACAGTTCAGATCTCAAATGCATGTAACTGATATATGTCACTGTCATTTCAATATTAATAGTAACGTTTTAAAAGGAAAATAGTAAATGGAACAATAATTATATGGAAAGGAACTTAATACTATTTCCGTTAAATATAAAGGAATATAGGTAAGATATTAAAAATATATCATCACAGCATATTACCCATTTCTGGGTGAGCCAATTTGCTTTGTACACAGATGTCGGTAATAATGATGACATATTTGTACCGTGCGGGCGTGTACCAGGCGTCACTTCACGCGATTTCGACCGACGCCAAATATTTTAGAATTTTAAATGGTATAAAATTGACCTCTGTGGTGCATTCTCCACGCCAGCAATTAATATAGGTAAGTGTATAAATAAATAAAATAAATATATCATCACGGCATATCAGCCATTGCTGGGTCTACCAATCTGCTTTGTACACAGATTTCGGTAACGATACCGACATGTAATCGAAAAACTAGTATGCTATAGTAAACTAATTAGCGGATTTTTTCCAGATTTAATTTTAGTGCCTCTAGAAAATTATAATCTGAAGATACGATAAATAGGTAGAATTATACTTGACAACCATGTACAAGCGTTCCAGATGGAGTATCAGTTAACAACGCCCACTTTGGTATTAGCGAATAAGAGGTGATCTTGGTTAAAGGAATTTCAGACGTACATTCGAAAGAAATATTTTTTAAATTGGTATTTTACGTGAAAAGCATGAAAACTTTAAACAGTATAATACTACTTTTGTAATTTTAAGAAAGAAATATATTAATTTGTTTTGCAGTTTCCATTTGTAGTTTAGAATTAGTATTATATCTAAAAATATCTTATTACTTTACCAATAAATGTTTAAGTACGACGTTGCCACAGTTATTCTTCAACATTTGTACTGTTGTGTGAGTATATTGAAATACGACACTTGTGTATGTGTTAGTGCGAGTGGTACAGTTGAAAAAAAAACTTTTCTACGGAAAAATAAAGAAAATTCATCTGTTACAGTGTTTGATTTTAGCTTTTAAATATTTTAATGCAATCTGTGTATTTAATATAATGTTAAAAATATAAGTTATTGCAAATATAAACTGCAGTAGCTTAATTTTTATTTTAAACATAGAACAAGTTTTTGAATAGGTACACTCAAGTGACAACTACCTTCAATTATGCACAGGGAACTTGCCGTAGTAATTAAAAATCGAAAATGTTCTACTACACATAATTTCATTTTCATATGTTTACAATGGCAAACTTTAACAGTACTCTTTTGAGATCAGCTGTTGAAGAGACAGAGTGCTGACTCTATCGGTCAGTTCTCAATAATTTCTTTCACGATCTCTACATGACTATCACCCTTCCATCTTGTCCTCTGCTACCCCTGCTCTCCCTCCATCCTGTACCCCCTTCCTCCTGGTGTGAAACTATAGCAATAACCGGTGCGCTAATCCCGGGCGCAATTACCAGGCGGCGACGCCGTCCATTGCTGTAATGAGCTCGTAGCGGCTGATTGATACAACGACCACGGCTACGGCACGGCTACAGCTACGGCCAGAGGCTGGACACTAGTGTCCGACCGCCAGACACTAACGGCCCGACAGGATAGTGAGCTACTGGATGAGGATGAGGATGCTATGGAGCGAGGGATTAAAGGATGTTGGATGAGGGATGCACGTGCAGCTACGATGGAAGGAGGAGGATTGTAAAGTTGAGGATACAAGAGAAGTTGAGGACATGTACTGTATCAAATAAAAATATTTGTTGTGTTTCTCTGAAAGAAATGTAGTTCTGTAAGAACAGTATAGATTTTTGTTGATGTAAACCCTTTTTAAGCATTGAAAATTGTATTATTATCTTCCGTCACCTTTAGGTAAGGAAGGTATTGTCTTTGGCCAAAAAAATCAAAGACGAGTTTTTAGTGAATAAGCACGTTTTAGGGTCCATATAATAAGATTTTATCATTTTTACGATGATGTTTGCATGTATGTATGTCACAGAGACGTGTGTGTGACAAAAGTTCCGGATTCCATAACTTCAATACCACGATTCCAAAAATTATAATTTTTTCGTATTCCTCCAGAAGAAAAGGTGATTAGATTTAGGTTATAATTGGTCAACCGGAAGTAGCCTCATTTGAAGATTTTAATAGTTAAATATCATTTATTGTCAATTAACGTTATTATAACTTAAATAATTTATTATTCTCTATACGATTTGATTGCATTTTATACTTCATATTCAACAGATACAGAGTTAAAGAATTATAAAGATAATAAATTTCATAAATCAACCAGCTATACTAACCATGGAAACTACTAATATATTTAGATAATTCAAATTGACAGATGTCAGTGTCAATGAAAACTAAATGAATGTGGCAGAGATGTTGAGATAGATGTTGAGGTAAAGAATGAAAGAATAAGGGAAATAACTCCGGTGTTAGATATTTTTAGAAAGATACAAAAGAGACGATTACATTGGTTTGAACATGTCATGAGGAGAGATGAAAAATATATTGGAAGCAGAATGAATAGCTTAGTAATAGAAGGTTGAAGAAACAGAGGAAGACGAAAGATACGATGGAAGGACTGTATTGCGGAAGAATTGAGATCAAAGGAACTGAATGAGAACGGCACGCAAAACAGAAATGACTGGAAGAAGAAAAGAAAAAATAGCGATCCCTAACGAATGGGAAAAGCTAAAGAAGAAGAAGATGTCAGTGTCAAGTGCAATTTGCATAGTTTATGAAATAATTTTACTGGCAATTATTGTGCTGACTACATCAGATTTTTACCTTTCGCTAAGAGAGGTATTGGATTCATGCTAAATATCGCATATCTGGATTTTAATGATTAAGCACGTTTTAAGGTCCCTACAATCCGATTTTAATATTTTTACGATGATGTCTGTGTGCGGATGTATATATGTGTGTGTGTTTATGTGTGTATGTGAGTCGGTTGGAAGGACGATTTTGCAAAAACTATAATACTTAATATCTGTTTAACTACGCATTTGTCAATCGGACATTACTGGGAAGAGCTGAAAATATTTTGGTAATAATTGGACAACTGGAAGTAGCAGATCCTTAAACAAATTCTTCTAAATATTATTTTTTGAAAATTTTTGTTCTTGCTAGTATTAAAGAAGAGTAAATTCTCTATATGAAACATATACATATTTTATTATATCTTTTATAGATTTAGATATAAAGAAATATAAGTTATAGTAAAAATTTTGAAAGATGTCCGATCAAGGTTGTCTACGAATTGTATGAATTCAGATTTTTGCTCCGCCCATTCTGACAAATTCAGTAGTGTCGTTTGCTTAGTTTTTATGAGGGTACATAATATACTACTGTTATTTTATTATTATAAAAATAAATGTTACAATAAAAGCATTCAAAATTCAAAAATAAATCAACTGGTAAGTTTTTTAGCAAATGTAAAACCAAATATGTGAAAAATAAGATACTGACACAATGTCAGTGTCAGTGACTCTGACAGAAAATAACGTTATTCGTACGGCTATGGATGAAGGTAATGTATCTGAATTAATAAATAAACTTACGTTACAGCGAAAGTATTATCAACAACGAAGATCGTTTTAAAATGGAATGTCCTAACTTAGTCGAAACAATATGAATTTTTGGAAGACAAAAGTGTTATATCCATCCTTATCGCACACGCTTATAGCCTTTGTAAAGGAAGGAGATAAATGTATGCCAATTTGTTAATTCGTTCATGATACAGAAGACCTTGATCGGACATCTTTCAAAATTTTTACTGTATATAATAAACTGTTGTAATAAATAATGTCATGGAAACCAATTGAAAAATAAAAAATGTTTGTAACTGACAGAGAAATGTCTCAAAAATCCAGAGACATTACTGAAGATTTTTTCTGGGAAGTACATACCTACATTACATTATTTCTTATTGTATTAATAGTTAAATATTTAAAATTATAGGTATATATAAAATACTGTCAATCCTGACAATGAATTGGAAACTTTTCGAAACGTAGAATTTGTTATAAAATCTCTCAAAGACCTTATCGACATCAGGGATTAAATAAATATCGTTCCAATCAGTTTCTGTTAATAGTTGATGTAATAGATCGTAGTTGTCCTTTCCGAATGTTATTCGACAATAGATAATATCTGTATATCTTAACATAGCTCGCAAGAATTCTGGAAATACTTGTCTAATTCACACACAATTCTCATTCTTGTTTGATACAGCATCAGAATCTGATAATGTAAATGGAGTGTGTATCTATACACAGAACATTAGCTTAAGTTAACTCCTCAATACCCAACAATTCCTCCATAAATCTCCTCTTCGGATTGCGTTGGAGTTAAAAGCAAATATCCTAAGATTCCCCAAGCCAAGACCAAGATCCTCTACCCCTTCTATACAATCGCACAATATCAGAAGACTCGGCATGAGTTATACCACATGACTGTAATATCGCTGTGCGGCCAATTATTAGCACTAACTAAAACTTGGTTTGAAATAGCGCCGACCTCTCGCAGGCTATGACGTCATAAATAATGAAAATGTGCGCGGTTGCCACATCGCTCGCGTTTACCTCCAAGTCATGCGGTTCGCTTAAATCCCAAGTTTATTGCATGCTTGGATGGAGAGAGATTCGGATACCAAGAAGAGATCTTAACTATACGACGAAGCATGGAAGCCGAGGATATGCTTTAGGCCTGGGGGAATTCAGCCCCATGTAATGGTTAAGGAAAGGATGAATTGGAATAGGAAGAAAAATGTGTTCGTGAAAATATGATGCTATAATGGTTTTGTCGCAATTGTATGAATTCAGATTTTTGCTCCGCCCATTCTGACAAATTCAGTAGTGTCGTTTGCTTAGTTTTTATGAGGGTACATAAGATAATACTGTTATTTTATTATTATAAAAATATATGTTACAATAAAAGCATTCAAAATTCAAAAATAAGTCAAGTGGTAAGTTTATTAGCAAATGTAAAACCAAATATGTGAAAAATAAGATAATGACACAATCAGTGATACTGACAGAAAATAACGTTATTCGTACGACTATGAATCAAGGTAATGTATCTGAATTAATAAATAAGCTTACGTTACAGCGAAAGTAGTATCAATAAAGAGCATCGTTTTCTAAATGGAATGTCCTAACTTAGTCGAAACAATATGAAGACAAGCGTGTTATATCCATCTTTACCGCACACGCTTAAAGCCTTTGTAAAGGAGGGGGATAAATGTATGCCAATTTGTTAATTCGTTCATGATACAGATGACCTTGATCGGACATCTTTCAAAATTTTTACTGTACCTATGGGGTCTCGTTGCCGCGTGCCTAATGTCTGGTTATGAATCTGGGGAACCCGATTCGATCCCGATCAACGCCAAATATTTCGAATTTTAAATGGATAATCTGCCGTGATAATATATATATATTGTTTAAATACATACCTGCATATTGTCTAATGCTAGAAATTATATATATTAAGTTCCTTTCTATATAACTATTGTTCTCTTTACAATTTTCGTTTTAAAACGTTGATATTATTAATTTGAAATTATGTATATAAGTTCCTTTCCATATAACTATTGTTCTATATACAATTTTTTTACCTCTCGCTAAGAGAGGTATTGGATTCATGCTAAAAATCGCATATCCAGATTTTATTGAATAAGCACGTTTTAAGGTCCCTACAATCCGAATTTAACATTTTTACGATGATGTCTGTGTGTGTGTGTGTGTGTGTGTGTGTGTGTGTGGATGTATGTGTGTATGTATGTAGGATGTTGGAAGGACGGTTACTCAAAAACTATAAGACTTAAAATTTGTTTAACAACGTATTTTCCAATCGGACATTCATGGGAAGATCTGAAAAGGTTTTGGTAATAATTGGACAACCGGAAGTAGAAGATTCTTGAAAAAAAATCTTCTAAATAATATTTTTTGAAAATTTTTCGTGGTAATATTAAAGAAAATTAAATTCTCTATCTGATACATTTAAATATTTTATTATATATTCCATAGATTTAGAGATAAAAGAAGTATAATATATAAAATAATCTATTGTAATAAATTTGACAGCCGAAAGAATGCCATGAAAAATAGTTGATAATTTAAATTATTTGTAACTGACAGATAAATGTCAGTGTCAGAAATAATGAGTAATGAATTAAAAATGTACTTGGAGAATCCCTTAGTTCCTGATCTGTGACTATTATGGAGATGACAAGTCTAGGTTGAAGGACTTAAATTTGTTTCAAACATTATGGGACAATGTACACCAGTAATGTAGACTAGAGTAACTTTGAATTGCGAAAAAGCTATCAAATTCTTCTCAAGTAAGTTGTAAATATTGACAAAATCGGAGTGCAATCTATCCGTCACTTTATTAAAGGGAATTAAGGTTATTTAGATATAACAAGTATGAAAAAATAAAATGTAAAAGAAGATATATAAGAATAGATGCACAATCCAGATATATACATTTTAGACCGCCCAAAATTAATGTTTTTACTAGAAGAATATGAAGAGAAAGTAAACAAAGTTGTTCGAATTGAAAATTGCTGTTACCAGCCTAATATTTATATATGGTAAACTCTACTTTGTAATTTATTGTAACATAATTTATGGAAAATATCTTCATGTTGAGACATGCTATTATTGAATAATAAAGAAGTTTATACGTCATAGATTTATATGAATATATTATTTGTATTTATAAAAATAATCTTTGCTTTATGCATACAGCCAGGTAAAATATACGGCGAGAGGTTATGTGCTGGCCACATCAGATTTTTTTAAACGTTACTGTTATTAATTTGAAATCATTATTTTTTAACAGTGACATTTATCTGTCAGTTACATACATTTGAGCTGAACTGTGTAACCATGGAGTAGTTTTTGAAGTATAAGTCCGAGATATAATTTTTATATTACTTTATAAATTTATTCATAAAATATATAGAATAAGTGTTAATGCAAACCTATAGAAAATGGATTAATCTTTAATTTTTGTAATAACAATAAAAAGTATTTTGAGCTTCAAGTAAACTGCCATTTTCGGTTATCCGATTGACACCAAAATCTAATGGCTTCTTTCCATATTAGAATAAGGTAGAAATACATGGTTTCAAAAATTTCTGAATGATAGTATTTGAGTTAGAGTGATCAGAAGATCCACACACACACACACACACACACATACACATATACACACATACACACATACGCACATACACACATACACACATACACACCCACATACATCATCGTGAAAGTGTTAAAACTTGGCTTAAAACGTGGTCATTTACCAAAATCTCAATACGCAATTTTTAGCATGATCCCTACACCTCTAGCGGGAGGTAAAATGTTCGTAAAAATAAAATGCCTATGGTTTTTGTGTAGTGTATAGGTCGACTAACATGGTGATATGTGACGTCAAGTAAGGGTGAAAACGGTTAATGCTTGGATGGGTCACCTCTCGGGAAAAATAAGCGCTCTATACACGGTGTAAAACTGCGGTGTCCGTCATTTGTCTAAACACTGTTGCAAACGACTTATGAAATTTCGCATAACTCTTACGAACATTGGAGCATTTCTTTTAAAAATATCTGATTTGGCCAGCACATTGCCTTCCGTCAATCCTGTGTATTATGTACAAATTCCATACATAAATATTCTTGCAAAAGATCCTATATTTCCAAATTGCACTTCACACTGACATCTTCTTCTTCTTTAGTTTTACCCACTCATTTAGTTCTTTTTCTTTCAAGTCTTTCGCAGTACAGTCCTTCCATCTTATCTTTGATCTTCCTCTGTTTAATCTACTTGCTTTTAGGGCGGATTTACGATTTTGCCGCCGGTAGGCTGAAACATTTTGCCGCCTATTCTCAGGGGCGGATTTAAAATCTTTATTTTGGGCCCCTACGTAAAAACATAAAATATATTAAATAAATGTATATAAATAGTTCCAATCAATTGTTTCTTTAGCCTAGGCCAAAGTCCGCCCCTGCCTATTCTTGTCAGAAGGGTAAGATTTTGGCACATTTTTTAGCCTCTCTAGAAGCCGTGTACTTTGTAATTCGAATATTTACTAAGGTAAAGCATCTGAAATAAACGGCCGAATTGTGAATTCACCATTCCTTAATCAAGGCTAGATCCACTGATCAACTAAGAAGTACAAATCTTCTGGTTTAGCCACGTACATGGACGATCGCTTATGGTAGATAGAATCATAGAATTTTAATTTAAATCAACGTATCGCACCCGCAACATGCGTGGTCCATGACCACATGTGCACACGTGCGCGTGCAAATAGCATAGGGTATTCAGCTGAGAGAAATAAAGTTTCCTGTCTAAATAAAAATTCATAAAAGCCTCAAAGTCGAAATTAGATATCCATCGAAAATTTGCCGTCGTAGACTAAACTATTCATTAATGAAAATAAAACAATATTTGTGATTAGTTCTATATAAATTTTATTATTTAACGATGTTTCAACAGCGAAGTGCTGTCTTCATCAAGTAAATAACAAAGTACATGTAGTCAAGACAACAAGTTTACAAAAAGAGGGTAACATAGATCAAAAGTTACATAAAAAACATACAAAGATAAAACAGAAAATTATGAACGAATAACAGGTAACCACGACTTATTAAGTTCAAATCCTGTATTTAAATTAACGTTATTAGAGGATATCTTGATTTCGATGGCTTCTCTAATTAGTCTTGTCATCCAGTTATTTTCTCTTGCTACAATCTTCGTGTTTTTGAAATCAATTCCATGTAATTCTTGAATAGTATGTATAGCAACAGCAGATTTATATAACATAAATAACGCCCATGCCTGGTTCCTGCCCTAGTGACATTAATTATTTGTCACGTGTATTAAGGACTTTAATTGCAGAAGTACAACTTGTATCAAAAACCGGTAAAATACAAGTAAAGCTAGCCAGGATACCAAAAACCAGCAGAAACTAATATAGTTTGCTTTATTTTCATCTTGGTAGTAGTACTCATCCATTTCGATCATTCCTATTTCGACCTACCCTGCCTGCTGTTATAAAACCATATCTTCAGCATGTTCGAATTGGCGGTGGTTGGTTTTGGATTTGCCGGTGGAGATTTAGAGCGGTGTATAAGTCGGAGATATGAAGGGTGGGGGAGGATCGCGTACCCGCACCCACACCTCCTCACCCACAATAACTTATTGGTTTAACGAGCATCGCACGACGGGGTAATATCTGTATATGTTACCCGTGATTTGCTACAATGTGGGGATTGCACAGGGGTAGAGGATGGGGATGCAGATAACGATAAGGAGGGGAGGGGGATGTAAAACATCAAATATGATGTACTTGCCAGTATATAAGGAAAGACCGATTATAAAATTCTGATGTGGCTAGTACATTTCATTCTAAACAGTTTTTTATTTGTATTTAGAAATAAAGATAATGAGTTTTTCACTTTTTACCTCTCGCTACGAGAGGTATTGCATTCATGCTAAAAATCGAATATCTAGATTTTAATGAATATGCACGTTTTAAGGTCCCTACAGTGGCGGATTTAAGGAAAAAGGCCCAGGGCGCAAAGTATATGAGGGGTCCAGGTAGTAGCGCAGTTGGACCTTATTTTTTTCTTTTCTAATCTCTAAAAAAATGCGCAGGCTTTTAATATTTCTGGTAGCGTTGGATGGAAAATGTATGATAAAAAAATATATGCGCCGCAGGGGATTTTTTGAAAATTTTCAAGGTCAAACGTGTTTTAATGCAATGTAAGATAATATAGAGTTATTTACAATGAACCAAATTTAACAAATTCTTAAAAATTAAAATCCATATTTTGACGAAAACGTGTATGTACGCTCCAAAAGCGTATAGTTGCCCCTTTTACTAGACTTTATGATGCGAGATGGGAGCATAAGCAATAACTTCAAAAACAGAAAATACAATGTTGCATTAAATTAAAATATTATATTACATGAGTAGCGTAGCAGCAATATCATTATTCTATTGAACTGCTCAAAATAAAATGTATAATAATTAAATGTTAATTAAATTGCGTTCCTCACAAAATACGGGACAATTGGGCGTCCCGAACAGTACTTTACGGGACGCTCAAATGTTAGCTGGAATAGGGGACAATCCCGTACATACGGGACGCCTGGCAATCATGTTCCCATCGGCATTGCGGCCCATTTTTGGTTTTCATTTTAAGTAGGTATATAATCCCGCAATTTTGTAAGAAAATTATATCCGGCTTCATATCAAACGTGGCAAAATATAACCGCTGGGGGGGAAGTTTTGAAATTTTTTGTTCTTGCAAATATTAAAGAAAATTTAATTCTCTTATATATTTAAATATTTTATTATATTTTCTCTATATTTAGAGATAAAAGTTATATAATATATAAAATAATTACCAATATCTCTGTACAATACAAATTGGCACACCCAGCAATGGGTAATATGCCGTGATGATGTATTTATTATTTTAAATAATTTGTTGTAATAAATCTTACAGCCGAAATAATGCCAAGGAAACCAATTGAGAAATTAAAATGTTTGTAACTGAAAGATAATTATCAGTGTAAGAAATCTGGAGACTTTACTGAAGACTTTTTCTGGGAAGTACATACATATATTATTTCTTATTGTGTTAATAGTTAAATGTTTAATATTATAGGTATATTACACATACCCTTCAGAAATACTGTTACTCCCGACAATGAATTGGAAACATCTCGAAAAATTAGAAGAGAGGGGCAAAATTTCTTCAAAATCTAAATATAAGGAATAGATATAAGTAGAATGTTTGGTGTAGAATGTAGATATACAAGAAATGTTAAATACATTAGGGCGCGAGCAGTCATGTGCCTTTGTTGGCCTTAACAAGCAGATATGGGGGCCCATGTCAGAATGATAGCTAGTAATTATGTATACAGATATCAAATATCATAATTTCTCATTCTAAATTCCATGTGGTTTATTTTCCTCGACAAGTAAATTCCACACTCCTGGTGAGAAATTAAGCACGTGAACATAAAAATCTTTAAATTTTGAAAGAAAAATAATTCTGATATTGGACAACTATGTACATAATTACTAATTATCATTCTGAAACGGGCCCCCACATCTGTTTGTGGAGGCCAACAATGTAACATGACTGTTCGAGCCCTATATGTAACCAAAAAAAGGAAGTGGTGAGAGGTATTGTGCTGGCCACAACAGATTTTTGTACATCGGGTTCCAAATCACTGATGCATATTCTAGTTTAGATCGTACAAAAGCGTTTTACAGACAAATACATAATAGAAAATGGATCAGTAAAACTCCCTATTTAAAATAACAAAGTTTGAAAATCACTGATGAAAAAAAAAATACGCTCATTAAAATAGTACATACATACACGCGTGTCCGACTTAGTGGGTTCGCACAAACCCGATAACAATAAGAACAACATCAACATCATACAACTAATCCTTACTCTTAAATATATTAAAGTGACCGATTTTCGGTAGCGAAATACCGCATCCGGATCACAATAATAGTTAAGAAACAATCATCCTTCGCCATACATTCCTATCTAAGCAGACTTCTTTCGCCTCGGCCACACTCATAATCGCATTCATACATCCTCTTCTTCTCTTCACACTTGGAAACTCTCTCTTTAAGCACCCTACCAATCACATCCATCCACTTACACACTGGTCAGCCACGCAATCGAAAACTCTCAACTTCACCAAGATATATACGCTTAACAAGCCGTTCACTCGCCATTCTCTCCACATGTCCAAACCATCTCAACTGACTCACACCAACTCTCTTAATCACATTGTTTCTAACCATACATTCTTCATACACCAAATTATTCCTCACGCGATCCCGTCTGATATACCCACATACACCACGTAAATACCTCATTTCCACGGCAGTCACTCTCTTTTTATGCTTCCCCGTCCATGCCAGCATTCGCTTCCATACATCAAAGCAGGGACTAGCACTCCATTATATACACTCAACCGAGCATCCCTTGATACGTTAACATTTCGTGCAAACATACCCAGAGCACCCATTACCTTACATCCCGCACTCACTCTCCTTTCTATCTCACGATCAATTCGACCATCTCTCGACATCATGCTACCCAAGTATACAAACTCATTTACCTGCTCCAGTTTCACTCCATCCACCAACACATTGCACTCAGTCACCAATTTACTTCTTTCAAATAATACTAACACTTTGGATTTATCAACATTCAACATCAGATTCATACTTCTTCCAACTACATGTATTCTTTCTATCATTCTCCTAAGTTGCTCTTCATTTTCTCCTAAAACAACTACATCATCAGCATACGCTAACGCAGGCACTACACATCCATATACAAGTTAAACAACCACGGAGACATACCACAGCCCTGTTTCACACCAACATTTATACGAAACCAATCACTCAACCTACCATCTATACTCACAGCAGCCTCACTACCCTCATACAACGCTCGAATCGCTCCCAACCAGTTTCCATTCACACCGTACTCTCTGAGTGCATCCCACAAAGTATCTCGAAGAACGCTATCATACGCTTCTTTAAATTAAGAAAGCCACAGAAAAATAATATTTGTTTGGTAATTTAACAGACCTCGTAGCTCTTATAGTACCCGGAATAGTGTACAAAATAAAATAAACACCCTGTATAGTCGTAATAACTGTCTTCTGCAAATTTAAAAGAATTTCGGTTACAGCAAAACTAAATGCTATACATTTATGAACTTACAAATTACTGGACGATACATCTAATGCTTCCATTAGATTAGACAACGATCTTATATCTTCTATCTATACCTACCATCTGTATTTCCTTGTGAAAAATCCCGCTAATGTTCCATATAAATATCATTGCAGTACGGCCCTGCATTTATCAGTTTGATACCACAGTTTATTATATGACCGGTGAACGTTGGGGCAAATTTGAAAATATGAGAACAATTTCATTTACGGGAGATATAGGAAGCAATCACGCCAGACGCCAAATCAACGCTTGTTCTCATTAGCACCAGGGCTGGCCCAAGGGGGAGGAGGGGGCACAAATTTATTGCACTTTTTCACATCCCCGGTAATTTTTATGGACGACCTGAACGAGCACGAGAAGGAGTTGATGAGAAGTAATTTGATAGACTTTGAAGGAAGGCTGAAAAGTATATAATTTATTGATGGTGGGGTCCTTCACGGTAGTAACAAATTAATATATGGGTCATTTATTTTAAAACTGTATGTTAAAGACTTTCAAATTTTTAAAAAAGTTATTAGTTTTTAAAATAATCGAGTTTTTAATACCATTTCCTCATCCGTGACACGTTTACTCTATTTCAAATTCTCAGTACTTACAAGGCTTGTGCTATCGCTTTTTTACCTCTCGCTAAGATAAAGCACGTTTTAAGGTCCCTACAATCCGATTTTAACATTTTTACGATGATGTCTGTGTGGATGTATGTGCGTGTGTGTGTGTGTGTGTGTGTGTGTGTGTGTGTGTGTGTATGTGTGTGGAATGTTGGAAGGACGATTACTCAAAAACTATAAGACTTAATATTTGTTTAACTACATATTTCCCAATCGAACATTCATGGGAAGATCTGAAAAGGTTTTGGTAACAATTGGAATAACAGTTGAGATATTTAAATGTTTATAATTGACAGATTAATGCAAAATGTCAGTGTCAAAAATCAGATTTTTCTGGGCGGTACGAGCACATTTAATATATATTATTGTATTATTAAATAAATATGTATTTAAATTATAGGTACGTTAATATTTCATATATCCTTAAGAAATACCGCTAATACTGTCAATGAATTTGTAGAATTTTGAACATATTAGAAGAGTAGGACAAAATTCCTCATAGAACGAAAGAAGAGATACAATTTCAATTATTTGTGTGTACAAGAAATGTTAAGTTCGTTACTTATAGGGCGCGAGCAGTCATGTGACTTTGTTGGCCTTGGCAAACAGATATGAGGATCCGTTTCAGAATGGCGGCATAGATGTCTCAGTTGTCATATGTCATAATTTTTTCATTCAAAATTTCAAAATATTCTGATGTATATTTGTCATCAATAGTACGGAATATATTTGCCGAGGAAAATACTCCAATCATGATGTTTTGAATGAGAAATTATGATATTTGACACCTACGAGGTGTGTTCAAAAACTATCGCGAATTTTGAATTTTCGCGGGTTACGTATATTCGAATTTCGATCTTTTTGTGGCTTTATGTTGGTACTCATGTCTCTCACTTATGTCGACAAGCTCGGCCATTTTGAATGTTCACTTACTTGTTGACAGCTGCTTTGCTTGCACGTGTTTTGGATCGTCTTCGATTTTTACCTAATGTGCTTATTCGTTAAAAACTGACTATGAATTTTTTGACCAAGACAATATCTTTCTTATCTAAAGGCGACGGAACGTAGAAAAAAATAATTCATTTAAAATTTGTCATTGTCATAAAATGTTTTTATCAAAGAAGTTATTTCATTTCTACTCGTACTTCTTTGATAAAAACATTTTATGACAATGACAAATTTTAAATGAATTATTTTTTTCTACGTTCCGTCGCCTTTAGATAAGAAAGATATTGTCTTGGTCAAAAAATTCATAGTCAGTTTTTAACGAATAAGCACATTAGGTAAAAATCGAAGACGATCCAAAACACGTGCAAGCAAAGCAGCTGTCAACAAGTAAGTGAACATTCAAAATGGCCGAGCTTGTCGACATAAGTGAGAGACATGAGTACCAACATAAAGCCACAAAAAGATCGAAATTCGAATATACTTAACCCGCGAAAATTCAAAATTCGCGATAGTTTTTGAACACACCTCGTATGTACATTATTAATAGCTGTCATTCTAACACGGTTCCCTATATTTGCTTGCCAAGGCTAACAAATTCACATGATTGCTGATTGCGTTGGCCACAACAGATTTTTCGTTATGTAGAATTAAATTATTGTTTATAGAATACCACTTTAACGATTATCGTTATAATAACGATTTAATAATGCATAATATTGTGACGTGCGACCCTGAGAGAAAAGTATGCTTGTGCCGCTACTGATAGCATGTTCGCGAACAATGACGTAATCCTTTCGAAAGAACGTACCAGAGCGATGAAGCAATCCCCGACGCGTTGAGACATGTTAACTACGCCGTGACCTCATTCTTTTGTATACAGGTCATTGTTGCTTCCGAGTGATCTAGAAGGATATAAGCTGTATAAATACCGGCCGAAAGAAAGCGGAGGAAGAGTCTGATATATACCGGGTGATCATTTGAAAACTTCCCACCTTGAATAACTCTTTAATTAATAAAATTATCAAAAATCACTAAAACAGGTCAATGTTATTTTGGAGGGGGACATTTAATAACCTATTCCAATCAGTTGGGAAACTTTCACCCTCCCCTCCAGCCACCCCCACCCCAAAATTTTAAATGGCACTACCCCATGTGTGATACATCATTTTAAAGGTTGTAAAATTCTCAATATTTTAAAGCAAAGAAAATTAAAATCGGCCGAGCCGTTCATGAATTAGAGACAAAAATGTATGCCCATTAGGAGTGGTTGATCAAGCCATCTACCTACGTTTTGCTTTGAAACAAAAGAACGTGCGTCGTACAAGTTCAAAGTGTACGTCGAGCACACTGATTTTCAGCTCCATAAATGAAAATTATTTCAATTCTCTCTTCTAAAGTATATGTCATTTCAGTGACACAATTGGCACAAACGCTACCCCAAATCAAAGTAATCTAAAGTTATCTGAAGCGGAGATATTTAATTCCTGAATTCTACAACACTTGACACTTTGAACTTGTACGACGCACGTTCTTTTGTTTCAAAGCAAACAACCTTTAAAATGATGTATCACACATGGGGTAGTGCCATTTAAAATTTTGGGGTGGGGGTGGCTGGAGGGGAGGGTGAAAGTTTCCCAACTGATTGGAATAGGTTATTAAATGTCCCCCTCCAAAATAACATTGACCAGTTTTAGTGATTTTTGATAATTTTATTAATTAAAGAGTTATTCAAGGTGGGAAGTTTTCAAATGATCACCCGGTATATATATATATATATATATATATATATATATATATATATATATATATATATATATATATATATATATATATAAGCAACGAGCGATGAACTTGGTGATATAAATATACAGTTTCCCAGTTGTTAACATAAATAAATGTAGTTATATAAATAAATGTAGTGATATAAATATTGTATAGATAAATAATCATAGTGTTTAAGCATTTAAACACTATTCTTAGTGTTTATAATTATTTAATCTTAGTGTTAGTTGTTTTTATTATCTCTTAATATTTAATCCTTAATTATTTATCGTTTAATAAACGTATTCTTTTAGTTAATAATATTTGTCTGTGTTTTACACTTCACCCATATAAATAAAAACGTTACAATATCATAACGATCGATTACTGAATAAGCCTATTAAACGATTTTCGTTATTACCATAACCATATAACGTTTTAACGATTCGTTATGTCATAACGATGCTTACAGAATAGCCCTATAAGGCACTTATAAAAATTAAAAAATATATTTTTTGTGAAGTATTGTTTTATGTTCAATTCATCATCTTTTATTTCTTTTCCCATGTCCGAATTGAGCTTAACCAAACTAGCCTTCCATATCCCAAGAGCCTAATTCTCAGTGAAGCAATTAAAAGGGCGTATTTTAAAGAAAACGCAGTTTCCATAAATTGTTATCACGAGGGAGATGTTTCCAGCGTGTCGATACGGCATGGAGGGGGTAGTTTACCTCCCCTCCTTTGCCCCCTACCACCCTCCCCTGGAATTAAAACTTGCGAAGTTCCTCCTGGGGCGACATAACTTCACATTTTTGCCGGAATAATTGCGGACGTCCTGAAGACTAAATCATACGGCGGTTGGCTTCTCTTCATTACCCGGGAATTTTCTTGGAAGGAAATTATATTTGTAGTTTGTTTATTGCTCCAGCAAAAGTACTATGTTTCTATTAACAACGTTAATAAATACACCAACGAGAAAATTGTTTCTGCTTGTATACTAGACTACATACACACATCATTTGTTTCATTAAAATAAAAGCAATGAATTAGATAATGCCGGCGCGATTCTTTTCGTTCGATCAATAATGATACTATTCATAATCTGGATGTATCATAATAACGTACGTACAGTAAAATTTTTGAAAGATGCCCGATCAAGGTTGTCTACGAATTGTATGAATTCAGATTTTTGCTCCGCGCATTCTGCCAAATTCAGTAGTGTCGTTTGCTTAGTTTTTATGAGGGTACATAAGATACTACAGTTATTTTATTATTATAAAAATAGATGTTACAATAAAAGCATTCAAAATTCAAAAATAAGTCAACTGGTAAGTTTATTAGCAAATGTAAAACCAAATATGTGAAAAATAAGATACTGACACAATGTTAGTGACTCTGACACAAAATAACGTTAATCGTGCGGCTATGAATTTAGGTAATGTATCTGAATTAATAAATAAACTTACGGTACAGCGAAAGTATTATCAACAACGAGCATCGTTTTAAAGTGGAATGTCCTAGCCTAGTCGAAACAATATGAACTTTTGAAAGACAAGCGTGTTATATCTATCCTTATCGCACATGCTTATAGCCTTTGCAAAGGAAAGAGATAAATGTTAATTCATTCATGATACAGAAGACCTTGATCGGACATCTTTCAAAAATTTTACTGTACGAAAGTTTGGAGAAAAAATCTGATGTGGCCAGCACAATACCTTCCGTCAATCCTGTATTATGTACAAATTCCACACATAAATTCTCTTGCAAAAGATTCTAAATTTTTGGTATTTTTTGATTCCTTTCTCGGCAACTGAATTCCATACTCCTGATAGAGTGCTCGTCAACTAAGAAAAATCCATTTACGTCATCAATAGACGCGCGAAGCAATGACGTAGTGATGACGTAGGCTTACACATTTTGTAGGCAGTGGCGTCCCATACTTCAAATGATACATTTTCATTAGAACTAAACGTCAGAATAAGACACGAACGACACTGGTATCACGTGAACAAGCTATTTAACCCGTAGCTATGACAACCAAGGGCAATGACAAAAATTGGTTTCTGCGCTGGTGACGTAAATGGCTTTTTCTTAGCTGACGGGAACTCTAACAAACAAACCACATGAAATAAGAAAATCATGAAATATTTGAATGAAAAATTATGACACTTGTCAGGACATAATTAATTGCTGTCATTTTGACACGGGTCCCCATATCTGCTTGCCAAAGTCAGCAAAGTCACGTCACTGCACGCGCCCTATACATACATTTTCTTACAAAAGATCTTATATTTCCAGTAAAATTATTTCATAAACAAACTATGCAAATTGCACTTGACACTGACATCTTCTTCTTCTTTAGTTTTTCCCATTTGTTAGGGGTTCCTATTTTTATTTTCTTCTTCCACTCATTTTTGTTTTGCGTGTCGTCTTCATTCAGTTCCTTTTCTCTCAAGTCTTCCGAAATACGGTCCTTCCATCTTATATCTGAGCTTCCTATGTTTCTTCCACCTTGTATTACTAAACAATTCATTTTTCTTTCAAAATATTCATCCTCATGACATGTGCAAACCAATGTAATCGTCTCTCTTATAGCTTTCTAGAAACATTATTTCCCTTGTTCTTTCATTCATTTACTTTTTATCGATACTGACATCTTTCAATTTGAATTACCTGAATATATTAGCAGTTTCCATGGTTAAGTTAGCATAGCTGGCTGAAGTATTGAAGTCCACCGGAAGTACCCTCAATTGCGACTTTTAACAGTTTTTGTTGAAAAAACGCAGTTAAATATCATTTATCGACATTTAATGTATAATAAATTTTAAAGAATATATTATCCTCTTTACAATTTGGTTGCATTTTATACTTCATATTCAATAGATATATAGTTAAATAATTATAAAGATATTAAATTTCATAAATCAGCTAGCTATGCTATGGATAGATGTTGGGGAAGACACGGAAAGATAAAGCAAGGAATGAAAGGTAAGGATAATGGCTCGAGAAAGATACAAGACGATTACATTGGTTTGAACATGTCATGAGGAAAGATGAAGCATATTTTTGAAGAAGAATGAATAGCTTAGCAGTAGAAGGTTGAAGAAACAGAGGAGGACAAAAGATAAGATAGAAGGGCTGTAACAGAAATGAGTGGAAGAAGAAAATAAAAACCAGCGACCCTTAACTAATGAGAAAAACTAAAGAAGAACATGTCAGTGTCAAGTGCAATTTGCATAGTTTGTTTATAAAATAATTTTATTGGAAATATAAGATCTTCTACAAGAAAATTTATGTATGGAATTTGTACATAATACACAGGAAGGAAGGTAATGTGCTGGCCACATCAGATTTTTTAAAATGTCCTTGATTTCTCGAATTTTCCTCGTATAAAACATAGATTCCTAATTTACTTGGCTTTTGTATGCTTATTATTCTGTTTAACAAAATTTAATCTTGTTGGATATAAAATTCGTCATTTCTCCACTAAAAACAAGCTCTTCCCCATCTACATTAAGTGTCCTCTTCTTGCTAATGTAAAAAGACTTAAATGACCATCCACGCGAACCTTTTACATAATAATTTCGTTCGTTTCTTGGCTTGCTAATGGGCAGTGGTTGCTAATAAGATTTCCTGACTCACAAAATGGGATGCAGAAGCGGTGAAGGGCAGAGGGAGAGGGTTTTTAGCTTGTTTAACACGGGGATGTCAGCATAATGTGCATTGTGGTCACCGAAAGAAACAAGCAGGTATAAAGTGGGGGAAAAGAGGAAACTATTGAGTTAAGAGATAAAAATGGGTTTATGAATGAGTAAATGTGATGATAAATTAAATACAAGTGAGATAAATGAAATATCTAAAATAATTCAATATCACTCACAAAACTTCTAGGTTAGATTAGTTCTGGCAGGAGTCAGCTGTTGGATTTTTTCTTTTTCTTGTTGTACGCTATGCTAGAGCTACTACTACCATCTGTAGACAAATTGAGAAGCTTGCGCTAGGCACTACGAATAAAAAAATTAAATTATTTTAACCTTGCAAAAAACTGTAATATGACTTGTTTTTGAGATCACTATTCAACATAATACCAATTTTATTTTGACATGAATAAAAATCTGATGTGACCAACACAATACCTCCCGCCATTTACCTATGAGGTCTCGTTGCCGCGTGCCTGATCCCGATCAACGCCAAACAATTCGAATTTTAAATGGCATAAAATTAACCCGTGTGGTAAACGCCCGCACAATACAAATATGTCATCATCAGTACCGAAATGTGTGTATAAATCAGATTAGAACACCCAGCAATGGATAATATGCCGTGATAATATATTTATTTGTTTATTTAAATAAATACCTGCATATTTACTAAGGCTAGAAATTATGTATTTTAAGTTCCTTTCCATAAAACTATTGTTCTATTTACAATTTTCCTTTTAAAACGTTACTATTATTAATTTGAAATGATTATTTTTTTTAACAGTGACATTTATCTGTCAGTTACATACATTTGAGCTGAACTATGTAACCACGGAGATGTGTTTAAAGCATAAGCCCCGAGATATAATTTTTATATTACTTTATAAATTTATCCATACAATATATAGAATAAGTATTAAAGCAAACTTGTAGAAAATGGAATAATCTTTAATTTTTACCTCAATCTAACCGTAATGGGAAGAGTTGAATAGGTTCTGGTAACAATTGGACAACCAGAAGTGGTAGTTTCTAAAAAAAAAGTTTCTAAATATTATTTTTTTAAAATTTGTTAATACAAATATTAAAAATAATTAAATTCTCAATCTGACACATTTAATTTTTTTATTATATCTCGTATAGGTTTGGAGATATAGTATATAATAATATAGAATAATCTGTTGTAATAAATCTCGTTGCCTGATGTTCAAATTTTTGTAATTGACATATAAATGCAAAATGTCAGTGTCAGATTTTTCTGGGAGGTATGAGTACATTTAATATATATTATTGTATTATTAATTGAATATGTTTTTAAATTACAGGTATGATAATATTACATATATCCTTAAGAAATACTGCTAATACCATCAATTAATTTCAAGAATTTTGAACATATTAGAATAGTACGATAAAATTTCTCATAGAACGAAAGAAGAGAAACAATTTCAATTATTTGTGTGTATACAAGAAATGTTAAATTCGTTACGTATAGGGCGCGAGCAGTCATGTGACTTTGTTGGCCTTAGCAGGCAGATATGAGGATCCGTGTCAGAATGACGGCTAGTAGTTATTTACATAGATGTCACAATTGTCATATGTCATAATTTTTCATTCAAAATTTCAAAATATTCTGATATTTATTTGTCATCCATTGTCGAGGAAAATAATCCACATGGATTTGAAAAATCATAATGTTCGGATGAAAACTTATGATACTTGACACCTATGTATATTACTAGCTCTCATTCTGACACGGGCCCCCATATCTGCTTGCCAAGGCCAACAAAGTTACATAACTGCTCGCGCCCTATGCAACACAAAATGAAAATGGCGAGAGGTATTGTGCTGGCCACAACAGATTTTTATAATAACAAACTGAGAAAAAATTACATTTAAAGGTATTTTTTGAAGAAAAACTATCTTGAGCTTCAAGTAAACTGCCATTTCCGGTTATCCGATTGCCACCAAAATTTAATGGCTTCTTTCTATATTAGAATAAGGGAGAAATACATAGTTTCAAAACTTTTTGAATGATAGTATTTAAGTTAGAGCGAAAGAGGTTCCACACACACACACATACATACACACAGACATCATCGTGAAAATGTTAAAATTGGACTATATAGGGACCTTAAAACGTGGTCATTTATCAAAATCTCGATATGCGATTTTTAGCACGATCCCTATACCTCCCTTACCAAGGGTAGCGGGAGGTAAAAATTACTATTTAAACAATAATAAAATAAATATATCATCACGGCATTACCCATTAAGTTTTCATTATCTACTTGATATCGTTCGCACATCTTACGCAATTACCAATCACTTGCTATACGTCTTTCCAATTTCTTGTACCCTTTGTGTTATCGGTCGGCGTGCGTTGGCGGGTATGATTTAATAACCGTGCGTGTGATGTGACGTGACAGGTCGCATATTCTCCGGTAGGGGGAGGTGCATGGAGACCGACGCCGACGTCTGATCGAGATTACCGGCGTCACATGTCGCCCCCGCGCACGTCAAGCAGGACACGCTGCCCGGAATCGAATTAGGAGCTGATGGTTCCGGAGATGCTAAACACATGATGATGGCGAGGTGGAAGAGGAGGGGGACGATCAAAAGGGGTCTAATAAGATGGTGATATAGGACTATTAGAAAAGACAAGATATGGAATGGTATTAATTAGAAATTGTAAGAATTAGAAATAGGGTCAATTCGGGCAAGCGAAAATTAATAGTTGATTTTAGTGCAGTTTCTCAAGATTACTGAGTATATGACAAAACTTTTTTTATTAAATATTTGCAGAGTGACTTAATACTTACCATATTTTAAATTGTCCCATTATCATCTTCTATTGTAAAGACAAAAAAGTATTTCGAGGCAAGAGTAAATTCTATGAATTTTCAAAAATAAAACACTTTTTTCCAAACAGAAATATCTTTTTATTGAAAAAACTTTTTACTGACAAAAACATGTAAGTGCAAAAAACAAAAAAAACAATAATCATTAATAAGTTTATATTTTGTAACATTTTTATAAATTATAACCATCGAAAGTGGTTTCGAATATTATTTCGCCTCTCCTGCCTGATTTTGATAATTGGTTTTAGTTCTTCCCGAAAGTACATCTTCAATCCCCGTTTTTAAAGTTTGTTTGGAGTAATAACTGCCCCTATTTGTAAGTCTTTTGTATTCCGTACCATTGTGATTAATAACTAATACTAAAACATTATTAATTAGATGTTTGATGAAAAAGTTAAGTGTAAAACTAGAGTTTCACACTTTCACAAATTGAAATTTTCACGGGCTAAGTGTAAACTTACAATAATTTTATTATACATTTAAGTATATTACAAATCATTTGCATTAGAGGTTACACAAACTAAATTTATGTTATTATTAAATAAAAAAACTTATGTACGTACCAAAACAACCGCCAATGTATCAACCAACACTCGCATGCACAGCATCTGATGTGGCCAGCACAATACCTCCCGCCATTTCATTTTTATTAATTTAAATATATACCTACATATTTACCAGTGCTGGAAACTATATTAAGTTCCTTTCCATACAGTTTTCTTTTTGAAACGTTACATACTATTATTAATTTGAAGTAATTATTTTTTTGATCGTGACATTTATCTGTCAGTTACATACATTTGAGCTGAAGTTTATAACCAATGAATTGTGTTTAAAGCGTAGGCTCCGGGGTTCAAATTATAGATAATTTTATAAATTTCTCCATACAAACCTATAGAAAATTTAATAATCTTTAATTTTTATAATAACATAAATTGTGAAAAAACAACAATTAAAGTTATAATAATACTAATAATAATATTTCATCACGGCATATTACCCATTGCTGGGTGTGCCAATCTGCTTCATACACAGATGTCGGTAATGATGGAATATTTGTACCGTGCGGGCGCTTACCAGGCGTCACCTCACGGGCACTCATTGCTGGCATGGAGAGTGCGCCACAGGGGTCAATTTTGTGCCATTAAAATGCGATGTAATTTTTGGCGTCGGTACATTTTAAGATCCCTACAATCCGATTTTAACATTTTTACGATGATGTCTCTGTGTGTGTGTGTGTGTGTGTGTGTGTGTGTGTGTGTGTGTGTGTGTGTGTGTGTGTGTGTGTGTGTGTGTGTGTGGATTGTGTGTATGTATGTAGGACGTTGGAAGGACGATTACTCAAAAACTATAAGACTTAATATTTGTTTAACTACGTATTTCCCAATCGGACATTCGCGGGAAGATCTGAAAATGTTTTGGTAACAATTGGACAACCGGAAGTAGCAGATTCTAGAAAGAAAATCTTCTAAATACTATTTTTTCAAAAAAATTCTTGGAAGTAATAAAGAAACATTTAATTTTTTTGATATATCTCGTATAGGTTTGGCGATATAGTATATAATAATATAGAATAATCTGTTGTACAAAAATAATCTCGTTGCTTAAAAAAAAAAAAAGATATTTAAATGTTTATAATTGACAGATAAATGCAAAATGTCAGTGTCAAAAATCAGATTTTCCTGGGAGGTACGAGTACATTTAATATTGTATTATTAATTAAATATATATTTAAATTATAGATGTTAATATTACATATATCCTTAAGAAATATCGCTAATACTGTCAATGAATTTGAAGAATTTTGAACATATTAGAAGAGTAGGACAAAATTCCTCATAAGAAGATACAATTTCAATTATTATGTGTACAAGAAATGTTAAGTTCGTTACTTATAGGGCGCGAGCAGTAATGTGACTGTCTTGGCTTTGGCACGCAGATATGAGGATCCGTGTCAGAATGACGGCTAGTAGTTATTTACATAGATGTCACAGTTGTCATAATATTTCATTCAAAATTTCAAAATATTCTGATGTTTATTTGTCATCAATAGTATGGAATATACTTGTCGAGGAAAATAATTCACATGGATTTGAAAAATCATGATGTTTTAAATGAAAAATTATGATACTTGACACCTATATGTACATTATTATTAGATGTCATTCTAACACAGGCCTCCATATCTGCTTGCCAAGGCCAACAAAGTCACATGACTGCTCGCGCCCTATGCAACATAAAATGAAAATGGCGAGAGGTATTGTGCTAGTTACAACAGATTTTTTTTTGAGTAATAGTATTTGAGTTAGAGAGTCCAGAGAATCCACATACATACACACACACACACACGCACAGACATTCATCATCGAGGAAATGTTAAAATTGGATTGTAGGCACCTTAAAACGTGGTCATTTATCAAAATCCCGATATGAGTTTTAATATAATCCCTATACCTCCCTTACCCAGTATAGCGGGAGGTAAAAATATATAGCGAAAGAAAATGTGCTTTTGTAGAGATGACATCTTATTAACGGAACTTACACGCACCTACATCACATAATCTTGATATTATACTTAACATTCATCGAGCAACCTTCATTTCATCTAGCAATCAGTCTGTCGTATACATCCTTGACTAATCCGGGCCGCTAGTAGGCTTAACCGATCATCACATCATTCTTACTACGTGTCTAACATGGCTATTGGTTCATGATTTTACTACGACATGGAATCACGCCGTTCTGTCAATGCTAATACAACCACGATTAATGTGTCGACGATCGACGTATCACCACATCGCTGTCAATAATCTGTGATCAAGAAGAGAATAGAGTTTAGTTTATTGTATTATTGTCATTGAATCCTTTATCAGGTTCGCCTGTAATTTGTTTTTTATCTATCGCTAAGAGAGGTATTGGATTTATGTTAAAAATCGCATATCCACAAAATGTTAAAATCGGATTGTAGAGACCTTAAAACGTGCTTAATCAATAAAATCTGGATATGCGATTTTTAGCATGAATCCAATACCTCTCTTAGCGAGTGGTAAAATAGCTATTTGTGTATAAAGAGCGCAAAATAGGACATTGTCGAATGAGAGGTTGTTGTCGCGCTTCTGCGTCGCGCGGCTTTCTTTCTTTCGAAATCCACAATGTCCATTTGCGCTCAAAACACACACAAGATTTGTTCTACAGTCGCCACCATAACAAAAAATAATAAAATGTACACTTTGTACTTACACTACTACTCAATTAATAAGGATTAATATAAAGAAAAAACGTATTTTATATTTAATTTTAATTTATCGTTATTTCCCATTCTTCTTGACCTATTGCTTCAATCTAATCTAAACATTTTATACTTTCGTTTTTGTAAATGAATGCCCTATTTTATTTTCACAATAGTGCGGCATTTTTACCTCTCGCTAAGAGAGGTATTGGATTCATGCTAAAAATCGCATATCCAGATTTTATTGAATAAGCACGTTTTAAGGTCCCTACAATCCGATTTTAACATTTTTACGATGGTGTCTGTGTGTGTGTGTGTGTGTGTGTGTGTGTGGATGTGTGTGTGTGTGTGGGATGTTGGAAGGACGGTTACTCAAAAACTATAAGACTTAAAATTTGTTTAACAACGTATTTCCCAATCGGACATTCATGGGAAGATCTGAAAAGGTTTTGGTAACAATTGGACAACCGGAAGTAGAAGATTCATGAAAAAAAATCTTCTAAATATTATTTTTTGAAAATTTTTCTTGATAATATTAAAGAAAAATAAATTCTCTTTCTGATACATTTAAATATTTTTATACATATTTTATAGATTTAGAGATAAAAGGAATATAATATATAAAATAATGTTGTAATTAATTTTACAACCGAAAGGATGCCATGAAAAATAGTTGCAAATTTAAATTATTTGTAACTGACAGATAAATGTCAGTGTCAGAAATAATGAGTAATGAAAGAAAAATGTATTTGGAGAATCCCTTAGTTCTTGATCTGTGACTATTATGGAGATGACAAGTCTAGGTTGAAGGACTTAAATTTGTTTCAAACATTATGGGACAATGTACACCAGTACTATAGACTAGAGTAACTTTGAATTGCGAAAAAGCTATCAAATTCTTCTCAAGTAAGTTGTAAATATTGACAAAATTACACATCGATATAAGAATAATCGGAGTGCAATCTATCCGTCACTTTATTAAAGGGAATTAGTGTTATTTAGATATAACATGTATGAAAAAATAAAATGTAAAAGAAGATATGTAAGAATAGATGCACAATCCATATATACATTTTAGACCGCCCAAAATAAATGTTTTTACTAGAAGAATATGAAGAGAAAGTAAACAACGTTGTTCGAATTGAAAATTGCAGTTACCAGCCTAATATTTATATATGGTAAACTCTACTTTGTAATTTATTGTAACATAATTTATGGTAAAATATCTTCATGTTGAGACATGCTATTATTGAATAATAAAGAAGTTTATACGTCATAGATTTATATGAATATATTATTTGTATTTATAAAAATATTCTTTGCTTTATGCATACAGCCAGGTAAAATATACGGCGAGAGGTTATGTGCTGGCCACATCAGATTTTTTTGGTTATGTAATATACCGACAGAGCAGTTATATGTCAAGGTGGTAAATGTGTCTCTACAGTGCCTGACTAAACGTTTCCATTAAAAATGTAGACAAGTCACAATTCTCAACATTGTTTAGTTAGAAATTCGGACAGCGAGCGTTTTTTCTACTTTGTCGCGCTAGAGTGGCAAAGTGACATTTTGTGTTGACAAAAGAGAGCGCAAATGGCTACTTTCTATGTAGACTGTAGAAAAAAGTTATTTTGAGTGGCCCGCTTTCGGTGTCACCCTGTATAGGTGTCCAAGAATTCATCTCGCACAATCTTTAGAATTAAAGAACAAAATTATAATCGTCTTCCTCACGATTTCTTAGCATGTATAAAAGTCCTGTCGAAGATTTATTCCCGGCAATATGGCGTCCGCGTCAGTAGAGTAACATAAATTGTTAAGTTTCTCGATCAAATAAACAATAATCATTACAGGGTGAGTTGTGTAAGTCGTTTAAACACGAGCGGCACATCCGGGGCGGCGCGGAGGGCAAGGAGGACGAGATATCCTTCCTTCCCGGCCACTGCCTCCAACGACAGGAGACGACGCCAACTACGTCACAGGACGAAGGATTCTCAACAGGAATACAAAGAAGAGAAGTGCCATACAGTTGGAAAAAATACCTCTCGCCACTTACGTTTTTGGTTACATAAGTATAGGGCGCGAGCAGTCATGTGACATTGTTGGCCTTGACAAGCAGATATGGGAGCCCGTTTCAAAATGATAATTAATAATTATGTACGTAGATGTCAAATGTCAGAATTTTTCATTAAAAATTTCAAGATTTTCTAAATTCACGTAGTTAATTTGTCACCCGGAGTGAGGAATTTATTGTCGAGGAAAATAAACTACATGGAATTGAAAAATCACTAAATTTAGAATGAGAAATTATATTTGACATCTATATACATAATTACTAGCTATCATTGTGACACGGGCCACCATATCTGCTTGTTAAGGCCAACATAGTCACATGATTGCTCGCGCCCTATTGTATTTAACATTTCTTGTATACCAACAGTCTACACCAACAATTCTACTTATATCTATTCCTTATATTGAGATTGTTTAATTTTAATTCTATGAAGAAATTTTGTCCTACTCTTCTAATTTTTCGAAATGTTTCCAATTCATTGTCGGGATTATTACTATTTCTGAAGGGTATGTGTAATATACCTATAATACTAAATATTTAACTATTAATACATTAAGAAATAATATAATGTATGTACTTCCCAGAAAAAGTCTTCAGTATGTCTCCGGATTTCTGACATTTACTCTGTCAGTTACAAACATTTTAAATTTTCAATTATTTTCCATGGCATTCTTTCGGCTGTAAAATTTATTACAACAGATTATTTTATATATTATATTTCTTTTATCTCTAAATCTATAGAATATATAATAAAATATTTAAATGTATTAGACAGAGAATTTAATTTTCTTTATTACCAAGAAAAATTTTCAAATTTTCAAAAAATAATATTTAGAAGATTTTTTTTCAAGAATCTGCTACTTTCGGTTGTCCAATTGTTACCAAAACAAAAATTAATATGATGTTAAATTAAATGTATGGTGCTAGTATTTGAGACGGATATTTTCAGTTTTAGTTACTGTCAATTCAAAAATATTTTATAAAAAAAATTATTGTGATGTATGTATTAGTGTATCCAACCCCCCTATTATTGGGATACTTCGTATCTTGTTGGGAGATTGTAAATAAAATAAATTATTCTATTATAATTTTTGTCGCGATGAATTTTCCGCAACCAAATTTCTTGCGAACATTTTCCAGGAATCGTTTCCGAGTAAAAAGAGAAAAAATCTGATGTGGCCAGTACAATACCTTCCGTCAATCCTGTGTATTATGTACAAATTCCATACATAAATTTTCTTGCAAAAGATTCTAAATATTTGGTATTTTATGATTTCCTTTCTCTGCAACTGAATTCCATACTCCTGATAACAAACAAACCACATGAAATAAGAAAATCATGAAGTTTGAACGAAAAATTATGACACTTGTCAGTTATGGACATAATTAATTGCTGTCCCTTTGACTCGAGTCCCCATATCTGCTTACCAGTCAACAAAGTTACGTCACTGCACGTGCCCTTTACATAAATTTTCTTGCAAAAGATCTTATATTTCCAGTATAATTATTTCATAAACAAACTATGCGAATTGCACTTGACACTAACATCTTCTTCTTCTTTAGTTTTTCCCATTCGTTAGGTAATCGCTATTTTTTATTCATGATATGTTCAAACCAATGTAATCATCTTTCTTATATCTTTCTAGAAACGTCCAACACTAGAGTTATTTCCCTTATTCTTTCATTCATTTACTTTTTATTGATACTGACATCTGTCAATTTGAATTACCAGAATATATTAGCAGGTTCCATGGTTAAGTTAGCATAGCTGGCTGATTTATGAAATTTGACATCTTTATAATTCTTTAACTCTATATCTGTTGAATATGAAGTATAAAATGCAATCAATTCGTATAGAGAATAATATATTCTTTAAGTTATAATAAAATTTAACTGAGTTTTTCAAGAAAAACTGTTAAAACTTTCAAATGAGGGTACTTCCGGTTGACCAATTATAACCTAAAATCTAATCAAGTTTGCATATGGTTGTAAGGAAGAGGAATACGCAAGAATTGTAATTTTAGGAATTCTAGTAGCGGCCGAAATCGCGGTCACATACACACACGCGCACACACATATCCAGACATCATCGTAAAAATAGTAAAATCGTATTGTAAAGACCCTAAAACGTGCTTATTCAATGAAAACTCACCAGCGAATTTTTTGACCAAAGACAATACCTTCCTTACCTGGAGGTGACGGAAGGTAAAAAGAGTTTGCATGAACACATTCGTTTTGGGTTTGAGCCGCCAACACGTCACCTATCGTATACCACGTTATCATAAACCTATTCAATATCTCTGTAATCGCGGTCAGTTTATCAACATCGAGTTGTTGACAGTTTCCACCCTGTGGGACTTTGACGGCGTGTGACGCCGTGGCTGATGGATGGCTGACGTCCCCAGATAAGCAGAGTCGTCCCCGTAAATCTCTATTATTTATGGAAATTAATTCCCGTCGATATCGGACGGTCACGTCTTTAGCGTTTTGTTTATGCGTGACATCTACCACTCATATCTTCTCATTTTAACTGAGAAGAAGAACTTGCCAGAAGCAAGACTATTCGTAGAAAGAGTTTAGTTTGGTTTTCAGACGATAAGGTTTTAGGAGAAGACTTATTCTACTAAAATAAGAAGAGGTTTATATGGACTCTGGTGGATGTAAGGTTACGACAATTACTATGTTGGAGATAGCACGATTAAAAAATCTGATGTGGTCGTCAATTCTATGTATTTTATATAAATTACCTACAATTACTTACAAAATATTTTTATGAAATTATTTCACGAACATTGAATATATCGTGTACATCGTGCAGTTTAATTTTAATCAAGGTCATCCGTATCATGAACAAAATAACAAATTGGCATACATACATTTGTCTCTTTCTACAGGGCCGCCTGGGAAGTTTCGCGAGACCAAAATGCACTGTCGTTCAAAGGAGTACAAATATATAATGAATTATCTGATATTATTAAAAATTTAGAATTAAGAAACTTTAAATTAAAGGCAAAGGATATTTATTTAAATAGAACTCAGAATTTAACAGATGTAAATTAGTAAGTTAATGAAATGTTTCTATATGTATTTATACTATTATTGTTTATTTATGGTATAGCAACATGCTAAATAAAGTTTATTATTATTATTACTCCTCGGGAGAACGTTATTAGCGGGGCTCCAAAGTATTTGTAAAAAATCTTTCTTATTAATATACAAGTATCATATAATTTTATTAAATATAAATTACAAACATTTACTAGCCCTATCGCACATGAATTGGACCAATGAATCTTGTACAGAAAAATATTTTTTCAGAATTAATATTTATTAAATACAAATTATTTATAGAAAAACAAATAAGTATATTAAATACACTATAGTATGTATTCCAATTACAATAATTATAAAAAATCTGTTGTGGCCAGCACAATACCTTCCGTCAATGCTGTGTATAATGTATAAATTCCAGACAGAATTTTCTTGCAAAAGATTCTAAATTTCCAGTAAATTTATTTCATAAACAAACTATTCAAATTGCACTTGGCACTGACATCTTCTTCCTCTTTAGCTTTTCCCATTCGTTAGGGGTCGCTATTTTTGCGGGTCGTTCTCATTCAGTTCTTTTTCTCTCAAGTGTTCCGCAATACAGTCCTTCCATTTTATCTTTGATCTTCCTCTATTTCTTCAACCTCCTATTACTAAATTACTCATTCTTGTTCAAATATAATTCTTCATTTCTTCTCATGACATGTTCAAACCAATGTAATCGTCTTTCTTGCATCTTTCTAGAGACTTGTAACACTAGAGTTATTTTCTTACCGTATCTTTCCGTGTGTTCCCCAATATCTACTTCAACATCCTCATCTCTGCCACATTAATTTACTTTTTATTGATACTGACATCTGTCAATTTGAATTATATGAATATATTAGTAGTTTCCATGTTTAGTATAGCTGGCTGAATTATAAAATTTAATTTCTTTAAAATTCTTTAACTCTATATCTATTGAACATGAAGTATAAAATGCAATCTAATCGTATAGAGAATAATATATTGTTTAAGTTATAATAACGTTGAATGTCAATAAATCAAATTTAACTGTTAAATCTTCAAATGAGGCTACTTCCGGTTCATCAATTATAACCAAAATGTAATCAGTTGTTCTTTTGGATGTAAACTTGGAATCGTGGTATTGATGTTATGCGATCCGAAATTTTCGTCACATACACACACACACACACACATACATATATCATCGTAAAAATGGTAAAATCGTATAGTAGGGATCCTAAAACATGCTATTCACTAACAACTCATCATTGAATTTTTTGACCAAAGACAATACCTGCCTTACCTAAAGGTGACGGAAGGTAAAAATTAAAATGTATTTATTTAAATGAATAAAAATTACATGGCGAGAGATAATGTGTTGGTCACATCAGATTGTTTATTCCTTTTATGTACTTACATTAGTAGTACTCTCATCAAATGAATTGGTAAATTAGTCACGAAAGATACAGGAAAAATGCGTTTGATGGCGTATTTCAGTCTAGTTTTTTAATGACGTTTAAGCTATGAGAAGAACAAATCTATTTTAGTTTTGAGGATAGTAAAATGTTTGTCTCGTACGAGTAATTTGTAATTCAAAAAAGTTTATGGAAGTCATGCGCCAGTTTCTGATGCTTTTCCAGACCTAGACTAATTATTTTAAAATTACTAATTACAAAACACTACCAGCTATTATTTTCAAATCTTTCAAACGTCTGCTGCCATTAAACTGTCATCAAAGTGGAGACAGATTTGTATTTTTTTCATTGCGCAAAATGAAAGCAGCATGAATTGTTTGTATACACCGATTTTGCCCACTTGAGCTTCGCGTCATTGATTTCTGAAACGCAAAATAACAAGTAATTGTATATTTATCTGACTACGTTTATCTCGCAGTGACATAACCCGCTTAAAAATCTAGTGACTTTAAACTAACTCTTAACTCCACCTCGTTTATATCGCATGTTTTAAAGTGACTATAGAATAATTGGCGTTTATCCACTGCTGTTAAACAAGGACAGATAGAAAATGTTGCGGATGACTTACTATAATAATAATAACAAAACGCTCACGATCTTGAAGCAAACCTCGAAACAAACAGTTTTTAGAAGTTTTGAGTGTAGTAATATATATTTTTAATAATTATTTTCATGTTTTTAAAAAAATGTTGAGGTTAATCCATAGCCTTAACCGTTTATCTCGCAAAATTTCAAGTAGGTTAGTTAGCTCAACCCATTATTTAAGTTACTTCACTTAGCTCTAAACTTACGTGTTTATCTCGCGGGTTAGCAATTAAGTGGATAAACTAGTGCGAGATAAACGTAGTCTCTGTCTTACATATAGTTTCTTACATTTTATCTTCGATACGTATGTCTAATACCCGGTTTTTCACTCACGGTTTAAATCAGAAATTTGGTTTATGTTCAGGTTCAGGGTTAAAACCTTTAGGTAAGGAAGGTATTGTCTTTAATCAAATATTTAATGATGAGTTTTTAGTGAATAAGCATGTTTTAGGGTCCCTATAATACGATTTTACCATTTTTACGATGATGTCTGTATGTTTGTATGTATGTATGTATGTATGTATGTATGTATGTATGTATGTATGTATGTATGTATGTATGTATGTATGTATGTATGTATGTATGTATGTATGTATGTATGTATGTATGTGTGTGTGTGCATGTGTGTGTGTGTGTGTGTGTGTGTGTGTGTGTGTGTGTGTGTGTGTGTGTGACAAAAGTTTCGGATCGCATAACTTCAATACCACGATTCCAAAAATTATATTTTTTTCGTATTCCTCAAGTTTACATCCAGAAGAACAACTGATTAGATTTTGGTTATAATTGGTGAACCGGAAGTACCCTCATTTGAAGATTTAACAGTTAAATTTGATTTATTGACATTTAACGTTATTATAACTTAAAGAATATATTATTCTCTATACGATTTGATTGCATTTTATACTTCATATTCAATAGATATATAGTTAAAGAATTTTAAAGAAATTAAATTTTATAAATCAGCCAGGTATGCTAAACATGAAAACTACTAATATATTCATATAATTCAAATTGACAGATGTCAATATAAATAAAAAGTAAATTAATGCGGCAGAGATGAGGATGTTGGGGAAGACACGGAATGATAGTTAAGGAAATAACTCTAGAGTTAAAAGTTTGGTTTGAAAATGTCATGAGGAGAAATGAAGAATATATTGGATGAAAAATGAATAGCTTAGTAATAGAAAGTTGAAGAAACAGAGGAAGACCAACGATAAGATGGAAGGACTGTATTGCGGAAGACTTGAGAGAAAAGGAACTGAATGAGAATGACATGTAAAACAGAAATGAGTGGGAGAAGAAAAAAAAATAGCGACCCCTAACGAATGGAGAAAGCTAAAGAAGAAGATGTTAGTGTAAAGTGCAATTTGCATAGTTTGTTTATGAAATAATTTTATTGGAAATTTGGAATCTTTTGCAAGAAAATTTGTGTGTGGAATTTATATATAATACACAGGATTGACGGAAGGTATTGTGCAGATTTTTTAATAAAAAATCTCGAAAAACTATTTTGAGCTTCAAGTGTCATTTACGGTTAACTTATTTACTCCAAAATCTAATGGCTTCTTTCTATATAAGAGTAAGGTAGAAATACAAGGTTTCAAAATTTTCTAATCGATAGTATTTGAGTTAAAGCGTAAAGAGGATCCACACACACACACATACACACACACACACGACATCATCGTGAAAATGTTAAAATTAGATTGTAGGGACCTTAAAACGTGGTTATTTACCAAAATCTCGATATGTGATTTTTAGCACGATCCCTATACTACTCTTACCAAGGGTAGCGGGAGGTAAAAACATGAGATGATTCCCTGGTCTGTAAGTCTGTTAATCGCATCCATACATTAAATTTTATTAACATGACGCCATTATTTCTAAAAATATTATTCTCATTCCGATATCCCCTTTATTTCTTCGTTTCCATTCCGTATCCATAACAATATCCCCTGAAATAAATTAATAAAATCCCTGTGTGTTGCTGGGGCCATTACGACAGATATTCCCTGCATTTGGTCGTGATTTAATTTAAATCACCGCTGTACAGCAGCTCCATATATTAATAAAATCTTTAATATCACCGTTAGTTGTAATTGCCGGATGTTAGCGTTGGCTCCGGTAGGTTCCGTTGTCTGTGGATGGAGTATGGAAGGAATGGAGATCGTTGCAACATGTTTTACATATTAATTTGGAAAATTGCCACGAGACTAATTAGTAATCGTTGGAAATGCGGACGATTTCTTTGCTCTTTACTCCGCTATACTTATGGGGGAGGGGGTAAATGTAATGCTTTACATTCAGGATTAATATAATCCCATACGGGAAGGATATTTGGCAGTTATAATAAATAATTATTCTCAAATCTCAATACAATATGTCAATATGTGTGTCGTATTTATTGTACGCATTTTACGTAGAATAATGTGATAATGTATAATAAAAATATATTCTTTTGTTTTAAACATGAATAAACTATAAATTATTAATTTTTTGGGGTGAAAAAATGAAATTAAACAAATGAAATAATCTAATGTAGCCAGTACATTAACTTCTGTCAATCCTGTGTATTATGTACAAATTCCATATATAAATTCTCTTGTAAAAGATTTTAGATTTCCAGTAAAAATATTTCATAAACAAACTATGGAAATTGCACTTGACACTGACATCTTCTTCTTCTTCTCCTTTAGCTTTTCCCATTCGTTAGAGGTTGCTATTTTTTATTTTTTTTCCACTCATTTCTGTTTTGCGTGTCGTCCTCATTCAGTTCCATTTCTCTCAAGTCTTCCGCAATACAGTCCTTCCATCTTATCTCTGGCCTTTCTCTATTTCTTCTACCTTTTACTACTAACCTACTCATTCTTCTTCCAGTATATTCTTTATACGCCGCCTCGGTGGCCGAGCGTGACAGCGTGTTTAGACAGCGCTCAAAGCGACCATTACTGCTCGGATCCTGGGGTCGTGGGTTCGATTCCCACCAGGGGCTTGGATGCTTGTGACTGTCCTTTCATCATCTCATCTCCATCAACGCAACGAAACCAGGTATAAAAACATAATGACAAATTGATTCATCCCCATAATTGTAATAACTTGTAATAAGTTTATATACAATAAAGATTATTATTATATTATTATTATATATTCTTTTTACGATGATATCTGTATGTGTGTGTGTGTGTGTGTGTGTATGTGTGTGTGTGTATGTGTGTGTGTGTGTGTGCGTGTGTGTGTGTGTTTGTGTGTGTGTGTGTGTGTGTGTGTGGCATCTCCTTCGATAATTCCATTTCCAAAAATTATAATTCTTTCATATTCCTGTTTCGTACGTCCATATGAAGGGTTGATTAGTTTTTGGTTATAATTGGTTTACCGAAAGTACCCTAATTTGAAGATTTTAACAGTTTTCCTTGAAAAAACGCTGTTAAATATTGTAGCGCGCCACTGGATCTGGTCCGTGTGCGAACGCCGACACTGGTCGAGCGTTCTAAAAACAGGAGCAATGACGTAATCGCCAGCGGAAAAAACCCATACGCGTCTATACTGGTTTAATTACACCCGGTGGCCTGATCCTTTGTACAGTCTACGAGTGGTGAACATAAATAAATGTAGTTATATAAATAAATATAGTGATACAAATATTGTTTAAGCATTTAATAATATGCTTAGTCTTAAATTTGTGTTTATAGTTATTTAATCATAGTGTTAGTTATTTTTATTATCTTTTTAATATTTATCCTAATTATTTATCGTTTAATATTTGCATTATTTTAATTAATAATATTTATTTAATTTTTACACCACCCAAATAAATAAACGTTACAATATCATTTTTTGACCTTTTATGTTATTATAAATAAAAGAATATGTTATTCTCTATTCGATTTAATTATATTTTTTCTTCATGGTCAATGAATTTAGAGATACAGAATATTCATATATTACTAACTGACAGATGTCAGTGTCAAATAAAATTTACATAATATATTTGTGAAATGATTTTACTGGAAATATAAAAATGTAAAATAATTTAAGGTGGCAAAAACAAATCACATAAGGTAATACAACAGATTATAGCCATAAGTCAATTCAGCGGATTATTATGTTATAAATATAATGCTATATATGTTTTTATTTTCTATTTTTTACTTTAAGAAACATACTGTTCTTTTTAGAAGTAGTTCAGTTCAGTTCACTACGAAGTAAGATCAGTTCATTTCTCCCCTAAAAAGAAAACGCCCATAGAATAGTTTGCAAAAAAAATCTGTGTGGAATTTATACAAAAAACGTAGAATTGACGGAAGGTATTGTGCTGGCCACATCAGATTTTTTTTGTTAACCTGTAGTTAAGACTTTAACTATACGCGGCGTAACTGGCCATTAGACAAATACAAGCTAAATAAACTGTTCGTTGTTTTGTGATGATTTCTATTAGATAAATAAATGAAAAAGTGTGTAAAATTTTTGCAAAGAAAAACCCTATTTTCCAGCCCTTCAGTCTTCCACAGCGTTTGATATCAGTTACGTAGTCTGTCTAGGGGCATTCCTAAGTGAAACAGAATCAGTGGCAGTGTATTTATCACGGGTGACGCGAAGCTGCGAGACGCCGACGACGCCGTAAACGAATTACGGACATTGATCAGTCAGCAGACACACTTTATATCCCAGACCTGACGCCTTATTGCTTTTAACTGCCTCTAAACGCTATAGATAGCGACGAGCAAAAGTTTATGTTTATAAGTCGTGTACCTACTAATTGCGCAGATAAAAATACTATAATGCCCAGATATAACATGGATAAGACAAGATACTAAAGTATATTTTTATACATTGTGTACTAAGTTACAAGATGTGACATCAATTTATCTACCAGTAAATTTATATTTAATTGAAATAATTTTTAATTAAACTTAGTTCAAACAATGTATAAACATAGTCGGATTACTGAGACAAATAAACTTGATTAAATAGTGGCGTCAATTTCTTTTTTTGTAAATATAATTAATCTTAGTTGAAATAATAATTATTTGGTACCAACACATATAAATAAACGGATGAATAATATTTAAACATTATAATTAATTGAGACAAATAATCTTGGACAAATTGTGACATGATTCTTTTTGGAGAAATTGATAACAATATTTGTCAAAGTTCATTTGTCTTAAATAATTTGACTTAATTTGCCTAAGTTTAATTATATTTGCAGATAATGTAATGATAACACATGTAGACCAAGTTTATTTGTCTCGAATAATTTGACTAACTTTAAAGATTATTTCAGCTAACTTTAATTATAATTAGAAGTATAGAAAATGATGATACTAGTTCACTAAATATATTTGTCTAAAATAATTTGACTATGTTTAATAATTATTTCAACTAAGTTAATTGTATTTGCAGGTAGAGAAACGGATGGTACAATTTGATCAAGTTTATTTGTCTCAAATAATTTAACTATGTTTAAAAAGTATTTTAACTAAGTTTAAATATATTTGCAGCTAAAGAAATTGAAGTCACAATTTGACTAAGTTTATTTGTCGCAGATATTTTAACCATGTTTAGAAAGTATTTTAACTAAGTTTAATTATATTTGCAGCTAGAGTAATTGATGACACAATTTGACCAAGTTTATTTGTCTTAGATAATATACCCATGTTTAACAAGTATTTTAACTAAGTTTATTTGTATTTGTAGCTAGAGAAATTGATGACATTATTTGACTAAGTTTATTTTCTCTAATAATTTAACCATGTTTAAAAGGTATTTTAACTAAGTTTAATTATATTTGTAGCTAGAGAAATTGATAAATTAAAAAGTATTTTGACTAACTTTGATTCTATTTGCAGGTACATAAATTGATGACACTATTTGACTGAGTTTATTTATTTCAAATAATTTAACTATGTTTAAAAAGTATTTTGACTAACTTTAATTATATTTGTAGGTACAGAAATTGATGACACAATTTGACTATGTTTATTTATCTCAAATTATTTAACCATGTTTAAAAAGTATTTTAACTAAGTTTAACTATATTGACAGCTAAGTAAATGATGACAAAATTTTATAAAGTTTATTTATGTCAAATAATTTATAACCATGTTTAAAAAATATTTTAACTAAGTTTATTTATATTTGCAGAGGTACAAAAATTGATGACACAATTTGACTATGTTTATTTATCTCAAATTATTTAACCATGTTTAAAAAGTATTTTAACTAAATTTAATTATATTGGCAGCTAAGTAAATGATGACAAAATTTGATCAAGTTTATTTATGTCAAATAATTTAACCATGTTTAAAAATTATTTTAACTAAGTTTAATTATATTTGCAGCTAGAGAAATTGATGACAAAATTTGACCAAGTTTATTTATCTCAAATAATTTAAGCAAGGTTAAAAAATATTTTAACTAAGTTTAATTATATTGCAGCTAGAGAAATTGATGAAACAATTTGACCAAGTTAATTTATCTCAAATTGTCCGCACCTAAGAAGTATTTTAACTATGTTTAATTATATTTACCGATAGAGAAATTGATGATACAATTTGACCAAGTTTCTTTATCTCAAGTAATTTGCATATGTTTAAAAATTATTTCAACTATATTTAATTATATTCGCAGGTAGAGAAATTGGTTAAACAAGTTCAAAACTAAAAACAAGATGAGATTAAAATTACATTTTTTTTACGAAAAAGACGCAAAACAAAATTTGCAATTTACAACATATTTCAGGGTACAAAACTTTCGGATGAGTTTTCATGAACGTGCCCTCGTCGAAAGAACTATATTTGGTTAGGATTGTGTGACAAATAATCGTTTCGAGCACCTCTTATTATTCTCTTAATCATTTCAACCCCGTAACCTTAATTTCATTGCGTCTATCTTCCACCATTTTCTATCACTTTTCAGCAGTTCACCTGACATCAGTCACCGCAGAATCGGCGACAGCGACCGGGGGTGAGGTGTGGAGTAATTAATCTTAACAGCGAGCAAGAGGGTTCATTAATGTTTTTACCTGTAACCTCAAGCGACAAACCCTCAACGCGTCAACCCTTCTACACGGAACTCAACTGATGAGGGATGTTGAGTATTTGACTGATTGTGGAAGGGATGATTTTTGGACAGGGGTAATTAATCGTTTCATTCAATTTGAATAACAACTTGGGAACTTTTCATTTTTTATTAAACGCAGGACAGGGAGGATAAGTATGGTACAAGTGTTTTATAGACAATTTTAACTTGTATTTTAATGGAGTAGATTGACATACACTACTCGCACTTTATAAAAAAGCAGCGCTACAGTTTCTATAAAGAAAAACTGAAAAACGATCTATTAGAAATAACTTTTTACCTCCCGCTAGCCTTGGTAAAGGAAGTATAGGGATCGTACTAAAAATCGCATATCGAGATTTTAGTAAATGGCCACGTTTTAAGGTCCCTACAATCCAATTTAAACATTTTCACGAAGATGTCTGTATGTATGTATGTGTGTGTGTGTATGTATGTATGTGTGTGTGTGTGTGTATGTGTGTGTGTGTGTGCGTGTGTGCGTGCGAGTGTGTGTATGTGTATGTGTATGTGTATGTGTATGTGTGTGTGTGTGTGTGTGTGTGTGTGTGTGTGTGTGCGTGTGTGTGTGTGTGTTTGTGTGGATCCTCTTTACGCTCTAACTCAAATACTATCGTTTAGAAAATTTTAAAACCTTGTATTTCTACCTTATTGTAATATGGAAAGAAACCATTAGATTTTGATGTAAATCAAATAACCGGAAATGGCACTGTAATTCCATGGTTACACAGTTTATATCTCAAATGCATGTAACTGACAGATATATGTCACTTTCAACAAATTGAGCATTTCAAATAATAATAGTAACGTTTTAAAAAGAAAATAGTAAATAGAATAATAATTATATGGAAAGGAACTTAATACAGTTACCAGTATAATGATATAAGTAAATTTGTAGGAATATAGGTAAGTATATAAATAAATAAATAAAATAAATGTATCGTCGAATATTTAGTGTTGGTCGGGGGGAGGGGAGGGGTCGAACCTGGTATTTAAATATACTTTAATTTTAAGTGTTTACATGAATAAACATTAAATTAAACGGGAGGTATTGTGTTGGCCACATCAAATTTTTTTGTAACGAAATATAGAATCTTACAAAAATAACTTACTATTTACACAATTAACCTAAAATATTACTCAATATCATCTCAACTGTTTTCATAGTCTACCTGATATCATAGCTTATCAGTTTAATTATTCATAATTTCCTCATACGTTTTTTGTAATTTATTTCTTCGATAAAAATACACTTCAAGCATATCATTGAATTCATAATTTTACGCAGAAATATGTAAAAATATATAGGGTGTTCCATTTGAAATATGAAAGTGGTCCGTTTTTCAGTGTCAGTGAGGTAAGAACCATTTCTCGATTTTGTAACCGAAATGATTCTGGTTTTAAAACCGTATTATTTTGCTGAGACTCATGGGCGTACGCAGGGTGGGGCAAGGTGGGGCAGTTGCCCCCCCCCCTAAAGTTTCCATATAAAAAGTAAAATGGAAAATTTACTGTATATATGTATATAAAATAAAAGTATTATACATTTTATATTGCACATGTATCATACATACGTAAAATACTGTATAAAAATATAATATACGTGTATGAAATGTTATAATATGATCAATACTAAATATTTTTAAAATGCTCAAAAGGAATAATACGTTTTATACAGTATGAAATGTATAATACATGTGTATTGTACAGGTATAATAGCATACATCATTTTTTTTTAAAAGATGTCCGATCAAGGTCATCTGTATCATGACCGAATTAATAAATTGGCATACATTTATTTCTTTCATTTACATAACACGAAGCGTGTGCGATAAGGATGGATACAATACGCTTGTCTTTCAAAAATTAATATTGTTTCGACTAAGTTAGGGCATTCCATTTTAAAACGATGCTCGTTGTTGACATTACTTTCGCTGTAACGCAAGTTTATTTATTAATTCAGATATATTACCTTGATTCAAAGCCGTACGAATAACTTTATTTTCTATCAGTGTCACTGACACTAACAGAGTGTCAGTATCATATTTTTCACATTTTTGGTTTCACATGTATTAGTCCATTTCCGTTTGAATTTTGAATGCTTTTGCATTAACATACATTCCTATAATACTAAAATAACAGTAGTATCTTATGGACCCACATAAAAACTAAGTGAACGACACTACTGTATTTATCGGAATAGACGGAGCTAAAATCCTAATTCATCCAAATTGTTGATCGGACATCTTTAAAAAAATTACAGTATATTTTATAATAACCAAGAACATATACTTTTATACGTATAGAGGTAGAAGTGACACAAAGATTTTCTGAAAATCCACTACGGTTAATATTTTAGAAAGTTTAAATTCGCTAAATATATTATTAATTTTTATTTGTTCTTTTTTAAATAAAATGATTATCTTTGGTATTTACTTTAAGTAAACCTTTACCTATAATAACAAAAGCATTTTAAACATAATTTCTTTTTGCCCCCCCCCCCTGAAGAAATTCCTGCGTACGTCCATGCTGAGACTTGTTGTAAATAAATGCATTTTATATAGTCATGAGTTTGCCATGATAATGATTGTTTTGTTACACATATATATAAATGATTGACGTGTATGAATTAAATGTCAATATATTCTTATTTTCTCTTTTCCTAGTTTTCTTGTAATCGTGTTCATTAATTATTCTATAATATAATAATAGGTTATGGGGCCCAGGTAACGCCTGATTCTCTGGATTAATGTTATAGAAGTGTTTGAAATAACTCAGTAATAAATTTTTAAAATTTAAAAATGTCAGATGATCCCGTTATTAAAATTGAAAAGCTTATTGATTCTTCGAATTGGTCAAGTTGGAAGTTATTAATTACTTTGTTACTGCGAAAACATGCTCTTTTGGATGTAGTAACAGGTATATTTAAACGACCTGTAGAAGTTAGTTCTGATGGGGATAATACTGCGAAGGCGGAATACGAAAGGAAGTTATCCTTGTGGTTGAAACAGGATGCTGATGCAATGTTTTATATTGTAAGCTCTTTGAGTGAGGAACCACGTCAATTGATACTTACTTGTACTTCGGCAAATGAAGTTTGGCAACAATTACTGAGTGTATATGAACAGAGTAATGAGCAACGAAGAGATAGATTGCTTGCAGAATTTTTTAATTGGCCTAATATGACGGACGATGTTATTGGTCATGTTGCTAAATTACAAAAACATTTTCATGATATGAATGACGCATTAATTGCATCTAAAGAAGCTAAAATGGGTGAGTGTATTCTAATACAACGTGTGCTTTCTACTTTGGGTTCCGGTTTTAGAAATTTTCGAGATATTTGGGATGCAGTACCGATTACTGATCGATCGATGCATACTCTGTTGGAACGCCTACGTATGTATGAACAGCGAGATCACATGGATGAGTTGAAGTCAACAGCATTCTACGCTAGAGCTGGATCAAACAACAAGTTTGGTGGAACTAGCAGCAGTAGAAATGAAAATATGAAATATTACAAAGCAGGAACTTCAAGAAAATTTGAGTCAACCAGAAGCAATGATGGAAATGTTAAAGATACAAAGAAGAAGACATTTAACATGCGATGTTATAAATGTAATAATTTAGGACATTTACAACGTGATTGTAAGGAGAAAATAAAGAAAGAAAAAAATCAGTCATTTATGTGTCACGATGGTGTTGATACGTCTGAAAAATGGTTAGCAGACAGCGGAGCGACGTCTCACATAACGTGTGATCAGTATGATTTTACAGATTATAAACCATACGCAGTTCCACAACCAATGAGTGGTTTTAATGGAGAAAGTAGATCCTTTGCTCTTGGACAAGGTACCGTGACTGTTATGGTAAAATTGAACTCATGTTGGATTCGTAAATACCTTGAAGATGTCAGATATGTACCAGATGCCACGAGAAGATTATTTTCTGTGAGTCGAGCTACATCGAAAGGCTATATTTTTGAAGCTGATGCAAGAAACTGCAGATTCATTAGAAATGGTGTGATTCAATTATGTGGTAAATTGAATAATGGCCAGTATGAATTGGATATGAAAGTAAAGAAGCAAAAGGAGACGGTAGTATATTTAACAAATGCTGAAAATACATTGCAGTTATGGCATGAACGTCTGGGACACCAGAATAAACAACACGTAAAGAATATTTTGACGCGATATGGAATTACTGTAAAGTCAGATGGACAATTCTGTGATGGGTGTGCGTTGGGAAAAGCACACAGACTGAGCTTCAAATCCAGACCAAATCGACCGAGATCAGTAGGAGAACAAATTAACGCAGATATGTGTGGACCTATTGAGTGTAAATCAACTGCTGGAAACCGTTACTTCATACTATTTAAGGACGATTACAGTAAATATCGTCGAGCATACTTTGTAAGAAGTAAAAATGAAGTGGCAGAGTATTTAAGAGAATTTTTAAACGAAGCAAAGACAAATGGACATACAGTAAAAGAATTTTTATGTGACAATGGCGGTGAATTTACTAGTCATGATGTACAAAAGATAATTAAAGAATTTGGTGTGAGAATGAGGACCTCATCACCATATTCCCCTGAACAAAACGGTGCCGCAGAACGCGAGAACCGAACTATTATAGAATTGGCTCGGACAATGTTACATGCACATCAAATGCCAAAACATTTATGGGCTGAATTGTGTAATACGGCTGTATATTTGTTGAATTTAACAGGACAAACTCCAGAAGAACACAAGTCACCGTATGAACTATGGTTTAATAAAACAATTCCTGATATTAAACATTTAAAAGTGATAGGTACGGAATGTTATATACATTTACCTAAACAACATAGAAGAAAATTCGATCCAAAAAGTATGAATGGTATATTTGTTGGATATCATGGTGAACGCGAAGGTTACAGAGTTTGGATTCCTCAGAAGAGGCGTGTAATCGTGAGCCATGATGTAATTTTCAAGCCAGAAATTATTCGTCCTGTACAAAATACAGAATTAATGGTATCGTTAACGTCAAATTCGCATAAAAACGCAGAATCGGTATCAGAAGTAGAAAATAAAAATAAAGGTTTGGTTCAGGAGGAAGAAAATGAGGAAGAAAATGACGAAGAAACAACTGCTAATGAATATGAATTAGAAGAAAATTATGAAGAAGCAAATTCTAATGAATATGAATTAAAAGAAAAGTGTGAAGATGAAATAGTTGAATTAAATAAACCCGAAGATAAAACCATAAACACTGAATTTGGACAAAGTAAACGAAAGAAATGTCTACCAGCGTATCTACGAAGTGGAGATTTTATCATGCTTGCTGAACAGTGTGAACGTGAAGTATCACAATTTCCGCAATCCTACGATGAAGCGATGAGCAGAAATGATGCGAAGTACTGGAAACAAGCAATGGATGATGAAATAAAGTCACATAAAGAAAATGGGACTTGGAAACCTGTAGAAAAGCCACCAAATGTACGAATATTAACATGTAAATGGGTTCTACGTACGAAGATAAATTCAAATGGTTCTCTGAATAAATACAAGGCAAGATTGGTAGCACGAGGTTATGCGCAAAAGAAGGGAATAGACTATGATGAATTATTTAGTCCTGTCGCACGTTTTGATACAATAAGAGCTATGCTAAGTATTGCAGCAACTGAAGGATTGGAAATGTTTCAGTTTGACGTGAAAACAGCATTTTTATACGGAAATCTTCAAGAACAAATATACATGCAGCAACCTGAAGGATATGAAGATGGTTCTAATCGAATTTGTAAATTAGAAAGATCATTATATGGACTTAAACAAGCTCCCAGATGCTGGAATGCACGATTTGTAAATTTTATGAAAAAACAAGGACTTACAATTAGTAAATCCGATCCATGTTTATTTGTGAGACGAAGAAATGGTAGGAAACTTTTATGTGCTCTCTACGTTGACGATGGATTAGTGATGGGCACTGATAAAAGAGAAATAGAAGATTTTAAAATTTCTTTATCTAAAGAATTTACTATCACAACGGGTACTTTAGAAAGTTATTTGGGCATGCAAATTAAGAAACAAAATGATGGCTCAATATTAATAAACCAGAGTTCTTACATATCTAAACTATTAGAAAAGTATGGAATGGCCGACGCAAAGCCAGTATCCACACCTGCAGAAGGTATCACTAAAATTGATACATCGAATAAATTAGATGTTCAAGTTCCTTACCGTGAAGCAGTGGGTAGCCTTATGCATTTAATGACAGTGACGAGACCAGATATTGCATATGCTGTGGGCATTGCAGCACGAGCAATGAGTTCGCCAACAAAAGAAGACTGGATACATGTAAAGCGTATTATGCGTTATCTACGAGGTACAATGCACATTGGACTTGAATATCGTCCAGATTTTAAAAGTAATACTTTGGAAGTTTACACGGATGCAGATTATGCGGGATGTACTGAAACGCGAAGATCTACATCTGGGTACGTATGCATATTTGCAGGAGGAGCTATTTCCTGGAGAAGCGAAAAACAAAGGTCTGTAGCTCTTTCGACTACCGAAGCGGAATATATTGCCGCCTGCGAGGGAGCAAAAGAACTTATTTGGTTAAGGCGACTATATTCAGAAATTGGTGAAATTACAAAAACCCCAGTGATTAGAGTAGACAATGCTAGTGCCATAAAACTAACGAAAAACCCAGAATTACACAAGCGTACTAAACATATAGACGTACGTTATCACTTTGTACGTGAAAAATACTTAAATGGAGAAGTGGACATAGAGCACGTATCTACTGAACAACAACTAGCAGATATATTCACCAAACCTTTAAATCGCGTAAGATTCACAACATTAATAAAAGAAATTGGTTTATCACAGCAACAGAAGAATGAATAATTAAAATGTAAAATGCAGGAGGAAGTGTTGTAAATAAATGCATTTTATATAGTCATGAGTTTGCCATGATAATGATTGTTTTGTTACACATATATATAAATGATTGACGTGTATGAATTAAATGTCAATATATTCTTATTTTCTCTTTTCCTAGTTTTCTTGTAATCGTGTTCATTAATTATTCTATAATATAATAATAAGACTAACTGAGCTTCTGACCAAAAAGAATACAACTATTATATCAATTTTTGTGCCTCAATCTTCACTATTTGTAATGTTTACCTCCCCAACCCTTCTATACACATTTGACAAGCCACTATCCCATCCTTGCAACCTTACTAGCTCTACTACTACAGTGGCTAGAGTGTAGAGATAACAGAGTCATCACCACGACACGCCTGTCATCTTATGGTTATCTACCTTCCATTTTCACGGGACGTGAGGCCAGGCTCGATGTTCCCGGCTCTAACTTTAGCTCGAAGGGACGGAGGGTGTTAATTGGAGTATTGTAGTGTAGGGAGAGATGTTTATGAAGGTATACGGTGGGAGGTGGTGTATTAATTTAGATGCATATTGAGAAATATACATGTAAAATGTTAAATGAAGCGATTAGACAAGCTATAAAATTAATAGCAAATAATAACCAACTTTTAAAAAAATGTTACGTTTGATATACAGGCCGTTCAAAAAGAGTAATTTTTTTGAGGGTATATAAGAATATATTTTGATGTGCTGATTCACAATTAAAAATATTTTTTTAATATTTATTTCATTCTTGCAGTGTATATTTTTAGTACGCCACTACCGATATGAAATTTTCATTAAAAATAATGAATTATTTTTATAAATAAAATAAATATATCATCACGGCATATTACCCATTGCTAGCTATAAATCAGACAGGCTCTATCTGCTTTATACACAGATATCGATAATGATATGACATTCGTACCGTGTGGGCATTTAGCAAGCGTCACCATGATGACACTCGTTGTTGGCGAAGAGAGTACACCACAGAGGTCACTTTTAATATCACTCTAATTTCTATAGTATTTATTTATTGTATCATTACAAACTAACGCCTCATTTAATTATTATTTAAACATCTCCATCAGCCTGTAACTGGCTCGAACTTTCGCCCCCCCCCCATAATGACGCTGTGAACTCACACCTCAGCACTAAGCTATAACAGATCTAGTGTGTTCCTGTGGTGCTTATTCGCAGCAGTGATCGAATTTATTCGCTCGCCGCACGGCCGTGCATCCTCAGTCACCACGTGGAACACGAGCACGCGTGTTATTACAATCGGATGGGTGGGGGTGGTTTATGGGGGTGTCGGGTACATGTGCTGCGTGCGTTATGCTCTACAAGACAGGGGGGGGGGGGATAGTGTAAAGATTTCCGGATTGTAGAATGAGAGGAATTAGAAAAGTAATATTTAAAAGAAGTCATTTGAAAAGTTTGCGGTTTATAGACCATAAATGAAAACATACAGTTTTTGGGTTGAACTTATTTTTATTATCTTCCGTCACCTGCAGGTAAGGAAGGTATTGTCTTTGGTCAAAAAATTCTATGATGAGATTTTAGAGAATAAGTACGTTTTAGGGTCCATATAAAACTATTTTACCATTTTTACGATGATGTATGTACCTATGTATGTGTGTCTGTGACGAAAGTTTCGGATCGCATAACTTCAATACCACAATTCCAAAAATTATATTTTTTTCGTATTCCTCAAGTTTACATGCAGAAGAACAACTGATTAGATTTTGGTTATAATTAGTCAACCGGCAGATTTAACATTTAAATTTGATTTATTGACATTTAACGTTATTACAACTTAAAGAATATATTATTCTCTATACGATTTGATTGCACTTTATACTTCATATTCAATAGATATAGAGTTAAAGAATTTTAAAGAAATTAAATTTTATAAATCAGCCAGCTATGCTAAACATGGAAACTACTAATATATATTCATATAATTCAAATTGACAGATGTCAGTATAAATAAAAAGTAAATTAATGTGGCAGAGATGAGGATGTTGAAGTAGATGTTGGGGAAGACACGGATAGATAGGTAAAGAAATAACTCTAGTGTTACAAGTTTCTAGAAAGATACAAGCGAGATGATAACATTGGTTTGAAAATGTCATGAGGAGAAATGAAGAATATATTGGTTGAAGAGAGAAAAGCTTAGTAATAGAAGGTTGAAGAAACAGAGGAATACTAAAGATAAGAAGGAAGGAGAACGACACGTAAAACAGAAATGAGTGGAAGAAGAAAATAAAAAATAGCGACCCCTAACGAAATGAAGAAATTTTGTCCTACTCTTCTAATTTTCAAAAAAATTCCAATTCATTGTCAGGATTGACAGTATTTTTGAAGGGTATATGTACCATACCTATAATTTTTTAACTATTAATACTATAGAAATAATTACCACAAAAAATCATCAGTAAATGTCTCTGGATTTTTGTGACATTTATCTGTCAGTTACAAACTTTTTCATTTTTACCTCTCGCTAAGAGAGGTATTGCATTCATGCTAAAAATCGCATATCCAGATTTTATTGAATAAGCACGTTTTAAGGTCCCTACAATCCGATTTTAACATTTTTACGATGATGTCTGTGTGTGTGTGTGTGTGTGTGTGTGTGTGTGTGTGTGTGTGTGGATGTGTGTGTGTGGGATGTTGGAAGGACGGTTACTCAAAAACTATAAGACTTAAAAATTGTTTAACAACGTATTTCCCAATCGGACATTCATGGGAAGATCTGAAAAGGTTTTGGTAATAATTGGACAACCGGAAGTAGAAGATTCTTGAAAAAAAATCTTCTAAATATTATTTTTTGAAAATTTTTCGTGGTAATATTAAAGAAAATTAAATTCTCTATCTGATACATTTAAATATTTTATTATATATTCCATAGATTTAGAGATAAAAGAAGTATAATATATAAAATAATCTGTTGTAATAAATTTGACAGCCGAAAGAATGCCATGAAAAATAGTTGATAATTTAAATTATTTGTAACTGACAGATAAATGTCAGTGTCAGAAATAATGAATAATGAAAGAAAAATGTACTTGGAGAATCCCTTAGTTCTTGATCTGTGACTATTATGGAGATGACAAGTCTAGGTTGAAGGACTTAAATTTGTTTCAAACATTATGGGACAATGTACACCAGTACTATAGACTAGAGTAACTTTGAATTGCGAAAAAGCTATCAAATTCTTCTCAAGTAATTTGTAAATATTGACAAAATTACACATCGATATAAGAATAATCGGAGTGCAATCTATCCGTCACTTTATTAAAGGGAATTAGTGTTATTTAGATATAACATGTATGAAAAAATAAAATGTAAAAGAAGATATGTAAGAATAGATGCACAATCCATATATACATTTTAGACCGCCCAAAATTAATGTTTTTACTAGAAGAATATGAAGAGAAAGTAAACAACGTTGTTCGAATTGAAAATTGCAGTTACCAGCCTAATATTTATATATGGTAAACTCTACTTTGTAATTTATTGTAACATAATTTATGGTAAAATATCTTCATGTTGAGACATGCTATTATTGAATAATAAAGAAGTTTATACGTCATAGATTTATATGAATATATTATTTGTATTCATAAAAATATTCTTTGCTTTATGCATACAGCCAGGTAAAATATACGGCGAGAGGTTATGTGCTGGCCACATCAGATTTTTTAATTGGTTTCCATGACATTATTTGTGTTGTGAGATTTATTGCAATAGATTATTATATACCTTATATTTTATCTCTAAATCTATAAAAGATATAAAAAATATTTATATGTATCAGATACAGAATTTACTCTTCTTTTACTAGCAAGAACAAAATTTAACAAAAAATAATATTTAGAAGATTTATTTCAAGAAGCTGCTACTTCCGGTTGTCCAATTGTTACCAAAACCTTTTCAGCTCTTTCCAGTAATGTTGGATTGAGAAATATGTAACAGATATTAAGTATTTTGAGAAATCGGCCTTCCAACGTCGCCACACTCATACACACGCACACACACACACACATATGCACATACATACAGACATTTACCAAAATCTCAATATGCGATTTTTAGCATGATCCCTATACCTCCCTTACCAAGGGTAGCGGAAGGTATAAACTAGTATAAAGTAAATCAACTAATTGTCTAATGAATGTGTCGCGAATCTCTTTGAATGAGTGATGGAGATGCATTTATAAAACATTTGGAGCTAGAGTGGGGGTCACTCTCTTAAAGATTTCTCCTTAATATTTAATTATTTTAAATATTAATTTTTTTAGCGGGTTGTTACACATTATGTTACAATGTGCATAGCACATAATAAAATTGTCGCACGATAAGTGTAATCGTTGTTTAAAATAATATAACGGCCATTAAAACTCCCTGATTCATCCCATACATTGTGCCATCATGCACATACGCTCCCCTAATTAAACCCATGAATTAGATCACTCCTCATAACTGCTTCTAATTATTCCGCACAACAAATCAAACCTTAGAGCGAGCGGGCGGGCGGGCGGGCGGCCGGTGCTGCTATTCTATCGCTTAGCAACGGCAGCAGAGCACCCGTTGGTGGTAATGGTATTTATATCATGTATGGTCTAAAGTATAACAATTATCATTCGTGGCTTCAATAGACACCGCATAGTTTTGAGCTATTCCAAGACGCTGCGCTCGAATAAAACCATTAGGGCAGTAAATGTGATTCACGGACCCACTGTGCGTTGTTAATGATTTCATGGCTTGTGGCTTAAAATCCTAATGGTTATTACGGAAGTTCCATACTAACTATGGATGGATTTTTGGAAATAGGTTACAACGAAATCGATTGTGCTGTGGTTGCTTAATAATACGATAACTTACTAAAAGGATGTGGGGGGAAACAAACTTATAAACACACTAAACTATTATGTTAACTTAAAGTCATAGTTATTTGTTTAATGTGGCACACTGTTATATGAGGGTGGATTGAAAATTTCGTGGCCTAACACAGATATTTTGATTTTTACACATACTCGTATGAATACTAGACAAATAAATTTGATGTGGCCAGCACATTGGCTTCCGTCTATCTTGTATATTATGTACAAATTCTATATTATGTTATTAATTATGTTTATAACTGACAAATGTCATAATTTTTTATTTAAAATTTTATTTTTTGGTATTGCATGATTCCTTTTCTCGGGAACTAAATAACAAATAAACTACATGAAATAAGAAAATCATGAAATTTTGAATGAAAAATTATGACATTTGTCAGTTATGGACATAAATAATCACAAACAAAGTCACGTGACTGCGCGCGCCCTATACATTTTTCTTACAAAAGATCCTATATTTCCAGTAAAATTATTCCATAAATAAACTATGCAAATTGCACTTGACACTGACATCTTCTTCTCTAGCTTTTCTCATTCGTTAGGGGTCGCTATTTTTTATTTTCTTCGTCCACTCATTTTTGTTTTGTGTGTCGTGCTCATTCAGTTCTTTTTCTCCTTAAGTCTTTCGCAATACATATTATCTTTGGTCTTCCTCTGTTTCTTCTACTTTCTACTACTAAACTATTTATTCTTCTTCATATGTATTTTTCATCTCTCCTCATGACGTTCAAATCAATGTAATCGTCTCTCTTGTATCTATCTAGAAACTTCTATCACTCATGTCATTACCCTTATCCTTTAATTTCTTACCTGTCTTTACGTCTCTTCCCCAACATCTAGTGCAACATCCTCATTTCTGCCACATTCATTTTCTTTTCATTGATACGGGCATCTGTCAATTTGAATTATCTGAATATATTAGCAGTTTCTATGATTAGCATAGCTGGCTGATTTATGAAATTTAATATCTTTATAATTCTAATATCTATTGAATATGAAGTATAAAATGCAATCACATCATAAAATATTAAAATATTAAACATTAAATGTCAATAAATGATATTTAACTGCTTTTTGTTCAAGAAAAACTGTTAAAAGTTGCAAATGCGGGTACTTTCGGTGGACCAATTATAACCAAAATCTAAACATGTCTGCATATGGATCTAAACTCGAGGAATACGAAAAAAATATAATTTTTGGAATCGTGGTTATTGGAGTTATGCAATCTTAAACGATCGTCACATACACACACACACTCACACACACACACACACACACACACACACACACACACACACACACATACAGATATCATCGTAAAAATAGTAAATTCGTATTCTAGGGTCTCTAAAACGTACTCACCATCGAATTTTTTGACCAAAAGCAATACATTCCTTACCTACGAGTATAGGTGACGGAAGGTAAAAAGGAGACTTTTATGTGATATTATGGAACCGGGTCTAAAAGAATCAAAAATTGCAGCAAAACAAAAAACACAACAAAACGCCAAGTGAATACAAAACAAAAAAAATCTAACTTTTTAGTTTTGATGGTTACACCCACAGCACACTAACATTCAAATTGCCGCCAACATTAAGTGACAGTCTCAACCCAAACATGGATTGGCTACAGACTAAAGCCGTATTCTTTCGCTGTGTTGTCATCAGTAAATTGCATGTTCTTTCGAATTCAGATCAGTATCCCCACCCCAAGACCAAGTAATCCAGATCAGTGCCATCTACTCCAACAAAAATTTGGATTAGAAAAATCATATCACTTAAGATTCAAAAATGGCGGAAGCGGCGGAAGAATCTGTCATATTTTATAAGTCAATCAGAACAAGAGGTTACATTTAAGGTTCTAAAAGGAATTGAAACAAGATGAACAATGGTAAATATAGAAAATTGAAATTCATTTTTCCGACTGATTTTGAGAGATACTTGTGTTCTTTCGAATAAATTCATCTGCGTTCACGTGACCTGATCTGATCTAATCCAAACGATCAGTCGGATCTGATCCAACCCAGCGAAAGAATACGGCTTAAGAGTCAAGTGTGAGCCCGTGACACATAGAAAACATGTAAAACAAAAATTATTGCCAGATTTACTATCTATGTGGTTAGTCCTACCACCAGTTAAACGTTTTACGCTTACAAGTGAGCTAATAAACGATAGGATTTAGATTAAACAAATCTCGCTGATTCCCAAACTTTCTCCATGAATGACATGCCGAATTCCTTCCAATCTCCAATGCAATCAATATCTGATGTGTCTGGTTGAGTGATCCTTGTCTCCCACCCCTTGTACACCCCCTCCCCTCCGCCTCCCTGATCGGACTAATTAGACGGCCCGCGAGACGCGAGATCGAGAGCCGAAAGGGCTTTAATTAACATTCCACGCTCACCTTCTCGGAAGGAGTTGCAAATTAAAGGCAATAACTGCCAAGATGAACATCGGGAAAACGTTACTCCCGCCTGCGTTTTTGTTTGCTAATTGTTGAATTAATTCCCCGTCCTTTCATCAATTCAGAGACGGAGATGGTCTGCTCTGGAGTTGGTGTTGGTGGAGGTGGTGGTCGCGGTAAGCAACGGAGGTTAAGGGATCATTCGGACGGAATTGGGACAAGGGGTTGTTTGTAAATTGGTGGACAAGGAATGGAAAACTTGATGATGATTAAAAAATAAATTAGCTTATAAGATAAAACTAATAGTGTTGTCATTCTTGAGAATAAGACATATTTCTTTAAAAGTTTAAATAGTTCCCTTCAACAATAATATACCATTCTTTCATTTCACTACCTAATAACGCTCAGCCAAATGTTTTCAAAATAATCTAGAATTGCAGCATCAATCTCTTCTTTAGACGAAAATTTTCAATACCTTAATTTTAAAATGCATTAATATAGTAGTTTTTACCTACCGTCACCTTTAGGTATGGAAGGTATTGTCTTTGGTCAAAAAATTCAATGATGAGTTTTTAGTGAATAAGCATGTTTTAGGGTCCCTATAATATGATTTTACCATTTTTACGATGATGTCTGTATGTATGTATGTATGTATGTGTGTGTGTGCGCGCGCGCGTGTGTGTGTGTGTGTGTGTGTGTGTGTGTGTGTGTGTGTGTGTGTGTGTGTGTGTGTGTGTGTGACAAAAGTTTCGGATCGCATAACTTCAACATCACGATTCCAAAAATTATATTTTTTTCGTATTCCTCAAATTTACATCCAGAAAATAAGTGATTAGATTTTGGTTATAAATGGTGAATCGGAAGTAGCCTCATTTGAAGATTTAACAGTAAAATTTCATTTATTGACATTTAACGTTATTATAATTAAAGAATATGTTATTCTGTATACCATTTGATGGTATTTTATACTTTCAATAGATATAGAGTTAAAGAATTATAAAGAAATTAAATTTTATAAATCAGCCAGCTATGCCAACCAGGAAAATTGTTAATATATTCAGATTGACAGATGTCAGTATCAATAAAAAGTAAATTAATGTGGCACAGATGATGATGTTGAAGTAGATGTTTAGAAAATAACTCTAGTGTTACAAGTTTCTAGAAATATACAAAAGAGACGACTACATTGGTTTGAACATGTCATGAGGAGAAATATATTGGATGAAGAATGAATTGAATAGCTTAGTAATAGGAGGTTGAAGAAACAGAGGAATACCAAAGATAAGATGGAAGGACTGTATTACGGAAGACTTGAGAGAAAAGGAACTGAATGAGAAGTGCAATTTGCATAGTTTGTTTATGAAATAATTTTACTGGAAATTTAGAATCTTTTGCAAGAAAAATTATGTATGGAATTTATACATTATACACAGGATTGACAGAAGGTATTGTGCTGACTACAACAGATTTTTTTTTAAATATTGTAAAACTATAAATAAATGCGTTTTTTAATACAAACAAAAATGTTGAAATTGTGCCAGACCTTATGGGACATAGGTTAACTCCAGTTTCATGTTGATGCAGATGTGGAATTTTGTTGTATTAATAATATTCCACTGCAGTATTTTCGATTATAGTAAAAATATGTCATACACAACATATTTCATCAATTTGCGTTGAAATTTCATTAGTTACCTTGTCAAATTTTATAAAATGAAGCTTAGTTATATAATGTGCTGCACAGGCACAAACAATGCGCGCATACAAATAAAGGAAAAGATGATGATAATAATAATATATGTATTTGTTTTGAAAATAATGACAAATGTAATATTTATGCGCGTTTTGTAATTCATATGAAATTAATAATAATGAAGGGACGTATGTATTTAAATGTAGGCATGCCCATTCCAATGAATGTGTGTGTGCGTCCGTTATTATATGTATGTGCGTTTGTATGCAATATTTAATGTAGCGAGATACTGACGTACGTCATCCATGATGACGTGTTTCAACTATTTTTGTTTTCGCGTTTGTTTTATTTGAACTGCACTAATTTCAATTTAATTTTTTACAGCAGACAGACATGTAAAATAACAAAATGATTATTAATTTGTATAGACAAATTAAAATCAAACAATACCACGTTTGACATGCAGAAATAAATAATTATGTACCTATGATAAATAAAAGGAATTTTGTGAACACGCACAAATAGTTATTTGTTTATAATTCATGAAAAACTCCGAGCAAATTATTTTGCAATATTTCAATAAATGCGCACTTTTCATTGCTGCATACATGCATGTATATTGATTGCCAGGATAATAATTGTCACACTGCACCAAATGGGTTGCACATCACATAATACAAATGCAATTAAGATCACAATCAAAATATTGTCACACGTATCATAACACAGGAATAAATTATACTAACACAGCACCTATCCATAACAGTTTCAAGTGGTGGGTGACGCATATGTCGTCATCTGATTTGGTGGTCCTATAATTTGAAATAAAACTTCAAAACATTTTTTTAGGATATTTTCCATCGCTGTCCTCATCATTTCGCCCGGTAGATTTTTTATTTCTTAGCGAATATTTTCCTTGACTAATCCATACACTGTCCTCAGGGCCGCTCCGTGCATGAGAGCAGGTTATGCCCCCCGCACAAAGGTGCCAGCATAAATAATAGTATTTTTTTTTAAATGTTTTTATTCGTAAAGCAAAATAATAATAATACTTTATTGAGGTAATCCCAATGGCCAGCACATTAGCTTCCGTCTATCCTGTGTATTATGTACAAATTCCATACAAAAATTTTCTTGCAAAAAATCCTGTATTTCCGGTAAAATTAATTCATAAACAAACTATGCAAATTGCACAAAATTTAATTTTTTTATAATTCTTTAACTCTATATCCATTGTATATGAAATATAAAAGGCAATCAATTCGTATAGATAAGAATATTCTTTAATATTTATAATAACATTAAATGTCAAAAAAATAATATTTAACAGCGTTTTTTCAAGAAAAACAATGAATTGGAAACATTTCGAAAAATTAGAAGAGTAGGACAAAATTTCTACATAGAATGAAATTAAAATTAAAAAATCTATAATGTTAAATACAATAGGGTGCGAGCAGTCATGTCATTTTGTTGCCTTTATCAAGCAGATATGGGGGCTCGTGTCAGAATGATAGCTAGTAATTATGTACATAGATGTCAAATATTATAATTTTTCATTCTAAATTTAGTGATTTTCCAATTCCATGTGGTTTATTTTCCTCAACAAGCAAATTCTACAGTCCTGGTCCTGGTGATAATTAACTACGTGAATTTTGACATTTGACATATATGTACATAATTACTAATTGTCATTCTGACACGGGACCTCATATCTACTTGATAAAGCCAACAAAATGACATGACTGCATACTTATATAACCAAAAACGGAAGTGGCGAGAGATATTGTGCTGGCCACAACAGATTTTTTACCTCTCGCTAAGAGAGGTATTGGATTCATGCTAAAAATCGCATATCCAGATTTTATTGAATAAGCACGTTTTAAGGTCCCTACAATCCGATTTTAACATTTTTACGATGATGTCTGTGTGTGTGTGTGTGTGTGTGTGTTGATGTGTGTGTGTGTGTGTGTGTGTGTGTGTGTGTGTGTGTGTGTGTGTGTGTGGGATGTTGGAAGGACGGTTACTCAAAAACTATAAGACTTAAAATTTGTTTAACAACGTATTTCCCAATCGGACATTCATGGGAAGATCTGAAAAGGTTTTGGTAATAATTGGATAACCGGAAGTAGAAGATTCTTGAAAAAAAATCTTCTAAATATTATTTTTTGAAAATTTTTCGTGGTAATATTAAAGAAAATTAAATTCTCTATCTGATACATTTAAATATTTTATTATATATTCCATAGATTTAGAGATAAAAGAAGTATAATATATAAAATAATCTGTTGTAATAAATTTGACAGCCGAAAGAATGCCATGAAAAATAGTTGATAATTTAAATTATTTGTAACTGACAGATAAATGTCAGTGTCAGAAATAATGAGTAATGAAAGAAAAATGTATTTGGAGAATCCCTTAATTCTTGATCTGTGACTATTATGGAGATGACAAGTCTAGGTTGAAGGACTTAAATTTGTTTCAAACATTATGGGACAATGTACACCAGTACTGTAGACTAGAGTAACTTTGAATTGCGAAAAAGCTATCAAATTCTTCTCAAGTAAGTTGTAAATATTGACAAAATTACACATCGATAAAGAATAATCGGAGTGCAATCTATCCGTCACTTTATTAAAAGGAATTAAGGTTATTTAGATATAACAAGTATGACAAAATAAAATGTAAAAGAAGATATATAAGAATAGATGCACAATCCAGATATATACATTTTAGACCGCCCAAAATTAATGTTTTTACTAGAAGAATATGAAGAGAAAGTAAACAACGTTGTTCGAATTGAAAATTGCTGTAACCAGCCTAATATTTATATATGGTAAACTCTACTTTGTAATTTATTGTAACATAATTTATGGTAAAATATCTTCATGTTGAGACATGCTATTATTGAATAATAAAGAAGTTTATACGTCATAGATTTATATGAATATATTATTTGTATTTATAAAAATATTCTTTGCTCTATGCATACAGCCAGGTAAAATATACGGCGAGAGGTTATGTGCTGGCCACATCAGATTTTTGTATTAGCAATACAATAGCAATATTCTGTTTATACTTTTTGTATAAGAATGGCAAGAACTTCTCATATATCCTTCTTTATCATCCTTCTATAATAGCACCCCCCCTTCGCCCTTCCCCCTGACCCTTTATCATCCTTCCCGTAACCTGTGGGTTCACGTTCGGAGTAGAAATGCCTTGATTTGCCATTCAGGCGTGGCACGTACAGGTTGAAGCGCCGAGCTGCCGAAGCCGACCGGAGTCGTTCTGGAGACGCTCCGGAGAGATGTGGTCTTCAAACTCCGGGCGGGAGGAGGGATGATGAGTTGGGCTTAGAGTTAAGAATAGTGTGAAAGTATTGGTAAAGAATGATTTCAAAATTATGTACTGATGTCCAGGATAACTATTACGAAATTGTATGCGTAGGGCCGAAAATTCTAAATGTGTATTATTATACACATTACAGTAAAAATTTTGAAAGATGTGCGATCAAGGTTGTCTACGAATTGTATGAATTCACATTTTTGCCCCGCCCATCATGACAAATTCAGTAGTGTCGTTTGCTTAGTTTTTATGAGGGTACGTAAGATACTACTGTTATTTTATTATTATAAAAATATATATTACAGGAAAAGCATTCAAAATTCAATAATAAGTCAACTAGTAAGTTTATAAGCAAATGTAAAACCAAATATGTTAAAAATAAGATACTGACACAGTCAGTGTCAGTGACTCTGACAGAATATAACGTTATACGTACGGCTATGAACCCAGGTAATTTATTATATATTATTATTTTAAGGTTAAGGGGTAATTGTTTTAGTTTTATTTATAATTTAACCTTAGACTCCTCCTATTATTGTAATGGATTTATGTATGTTTAGGGGTTTTGGAAGAACGATTACTCAAACACTATAAGACTTTATATTTGTTTAACTACGTATTTCCCAATCGGACATTCATGGGAAGATCTGAAAAGGTTTTGGTAACAATTGGACAACCGGAAGTAAAAGATTCTTGAAAAAAAATCTTTTAAATAATATGTTTTGAAAATTTCTCTTGGTAATATTAAAGAAAATTAAATTCTCTATCAGATACATGTAAATATTTTATTATATATTCTAGATTACATAAAAGAAATATATAATATATAAAATACTCTGTTACAATAAATTTTACAGCTGAACGAATGCCATGGGAAATAGTTGAAATTTTAAAATGTTTGTAACTGACAGATAAATGTCAGTGTCAGAAATCCGGAGACATTACTGAAGATTTTTTCTGGGAAGTACATACACTTTATTTCTTATTGTATTAATAGTTAAATATTTAAAATTATAGGTATATTACATATATCCTTCAAAAATACTGTCAATTCCGACAATGAATTGGAAACATTTCGAAAAATTAGAAAGTACAAAATTTCTTCATAAAATGAATTTAAAATTAAACAATCTAAATATAAGGAATAGATATAAGTAGAATTTTTGGTGTAGAGTGTAGGTATACAAGAAATGTTAAATACATTAGGACGCAAGCAGTCATGTGACTTTGTTGGCCTTGACAAGCAGATTTGGGGCCCAAGTCAGAATGATAGCTAGTAATTATGTATATAATAAATATCATAATTTCTCATTCTAAATTTAGTGATTTTCCAATTCCATGTGGTTTATGTTTCTCGACAAGTAAATTTAGAAAATTTTAAATGAAAAATTCTGACATTTGATATCTATGTACATAATTACTAAACTAATTATCATTCTGAAACGGGCCCCCACATCTGCTTGTTAAGGCGAACAATGTAACATGACTGTTCGCGCCCTATACTTATGTAACTAGAAAAGGAAGTGGTGAGAGGTATTGTGCTGGCCACAACAGATTTTTTGATTCAAAATGCATAGAGTTCTATAAGAGCGGCATACACAAATTGGTGTCACATTGGCAAAAGGTCACTGAGTGTGATTGTAATTGTTAGTTAATAAATATTTATATTCTTGTATTATTTTATATGTTTTTAAATTCTCTTGGAAGTACAACTTATATTTTTTATTTTTATTTTGTAATTAAAAAAATAAATATATATTTTACCATAAAAAAACCGCACGAACTTATCTGATATTACAATGAGAAAAACAGTCTCAACGCGTGCCAGCTATACAACTGTTTCTCGTTATTTAGATCTTCTTTATTTATATAAAGCCAATATTGTGCTCGTAACAAATTTAGTTGTCTCTAACGGGCAACAATTTTCTGTGAGTTGGTGAGTCATGTAGTGCAATGTAGGGGCATTTGAGTGAACGTGTGGATAGTTAAGGGTTAACGTAGAACATAGCATCCGCCGAGTAAATACTAAGTAAGATACTGTTTTAATTAACGTAACCGTGAGGTGTGACAGCCATGGACAGCGAGGGTAGATTGTACAGGACAGGGCGAAGGAAAATTACAGACAAATCCATAGAAATTCTTGCAGTTAGAAAAAAAAAATATATTGTTATTATATATCTCGCCACTTCCTTTTTTAGTTACATAAGTATAGGGCGCAAACAGTCATGTTACATTATTGGCCTTGACAAGCAGATGTGGGAGCCTGTTTCAGAATGATAACTAGTAATTGTGTACATATATGTGAAATGTCAGAATTTTTCGTAAAATATTTCAAGATTTTCTTCATTCACGTAGTTAATTTGTCACCAGGAGTGTGGAATTTACTTGTCGAGGAAAATAAACCACATGGAATTGGAAAATCACTAAATTTAGAATGAGACATTATGATACTTGACATCTATATACATAATTACTAGCTATCATTCTGACATGGGCCCCCATATCTGCTTGTCAAAGCCAACAATGTGACATGACTGCTCGCACCCTATTGTATTTAACATTTCTTGTATACCTACACTCTACACCAAAAATTCTACTTACATCTATTCCATATATTTAGATTATTTTAAATTTAAATTCATTTTATGAAGAAATTTTTCCTCTTCTATTTTTCGAGATGTTTTCAATTCATTGTCAGGATTGACAGTATTTTTGACAGATATATGTAATATATCTCTATATATTTATCTCTAAATCTATAGAATATATAATAAAATATTTCAATGTATCAAATAGAAAATTTAATTTTCTTTAATATTACCAAAAAAAAATTAAAAAAATTAATATTTAGAAGTTTTCTTTTCAAGAATCTGCTACTTTCGGTTGTCCAATTGTTACCAAAACCTTTTCAGATCTTCCCATGAATGTCCGATTAGGAAATACGTTGTTAAACAAATATCGTCCTTCCAACATCCCACAAACATACATACATCCATACACACACACACACACACACACACACACACACACACACACACACACACACACAGACATCATTGAAAAAATGTTAAAATTGGATTGTAGGGACCTTAAAACGTGCTTATTCAATAAAATCTCGATATGCGACTTTTAGCATGAATCTAATACCTCTCTTAGCGAGAGGTAAAAATAATATAGAAATTGTTTGCTAATTTAATCGAACGAAATGAACATTCTGTATGCTTCTAAAATAACTAATTTATTACAAAATGATTATTTCTGAATTATTTCAATACGAACATCTGTTAATGCATTTTTCATCAGTAATTTCTTCGCTAAACAATCACTTCAAGCATATCGTTGAATTCGCAATTTTACGTAGATTCCAAATGCATTATTCCATTTGAAATATGATAGTTAATGTTACTTCCGGTTAAACCGGAAACGCGACCATTATAACAAATACTATGATTTGTGAACCCCTAAGTCTAATCTACAAATATGTAAAGAAAATTAAAAAATATTTATATTAAAATAGTTATTTTGAGTGGCCCGTTTTTCAGTGACACTATTAAACACTGTACCTGTATTTAAATACTGATAACTATCAACATATATAACCAGCCTACATTATCTTGTTTTATGCGCCCCCCTTTTTAATTTCTCAATCAATGCCTGTGAATTTTCCCTTTATTTGAAACGTAGTCCACTCCTGACTTCAGTAGGTAAGCCGGGTCGGCGCGTGCGAACTTTACACGGGCCGTAATCGTAACGGACGATGACAGGATTCGTCGTTTGGTAGCTGCGTGTCCTATGTCCTTCGTCCGTGTCCTGCGGCCCTTGTCCAATATCGTCCTGGGAGGTACAGCTGAGGGTGCTATCTCACCAGATTGCAGAAGGGTTTGGGAATTGTGAAATGAGAGGTGATTCATTTGTACGTAGATTGGTAATAGTATTTGATACGCTGGTTTCACCTTATATCAATATTGTTATTTTAATAACTCTTTCAAATGTTCAGTATTATTGAAATCAGCATTTATGTAGTTTGTATTGTAGTAGGTTGGTTTCAATTGACTTAAACCATTCATCAGTGTCGCCTTTACTCATGGGTCCGGGGGTGCCACGAGCATATGGGTCCCATGCTAATTTGTGTATGGCAATTGACTTACCAATTTAGCTATTTTCTTTATTTTTACCTCTCGTTACCCTTGGCAAGGGAGGTATAGGTATCGTGCTAAAAACGTATATCGAGATTTTGGTAAATGACCACGTTTTAAGGTCCCTACAATCCAATTTTAACATTTTTACGATGATGTCTGTGTGTATGTGGGTATGTATGTGTGTGTGTGTGGATCCTCTTTACGCTATCAAATACTATCATTCAGAAAGTTTTGAAACCATGTATTTCTACCTTATTCTAACATGATACGATTAGATTTTGGTGGCAATCGGATAACAGGAAATGGCAGTTTACTTGAGGCTCAAGATAGTTTTTCTTCAAAAAATACCGTTAAATGTAATTTTTTCGCAATTTGTTATTATAAAAATTAAAGATTATTCCATTTTCTACAGATTAGCTTTAATACTTTTTCTATATATTTTATGGATAAATTTATAAAGTAATATAAAAATTATATCTCGGAGCTTATGCTTTAAACACATTTCTATATAGTTACATAGTTCAGCTCAAATGTATGTAACTGACAGATAAATATCATTGTCAAAAAAATAATCATTTTAAATTAATAATAGTAACGTTTTAAAAGGAAAATTGTAAATATAACAATAGTTTTATGGAAAGGAACTTAATATACATAATTTCTAGTATTACTAAATATACAGGTATGTATTTAAATAAAGAAATAAATAAATATATTATACACGGCATATTATCCATTGCTGGATGTGCTAATCTGATTTGTACAGTAAAAATTTTGAAAGATGTCCGTTCAAGGTTGTCTACGAATTGTATGAATTCAGATTTTTGCTCCGCCGATCATGACAAATTCAGTAGTGTCGTTTGCTTAGTTTTTATGAGGGTACGTAAGATACTACTGTTATTTTATTATTATAAAAATATATATTACAGGAAAAACATTAACTAGTAAGTTTATAAGCAAATGTAAAACCAAATATGTTAAAAATAAGATACTGACACAATGTCACTGTCAGTGACTCTGACAGAATATAACGTTATACGTACGACTATGAATCCAGGTAATGTATCTGATTTAATAAATAAATTTACGTTACAGCGAAAGTATTATCAACAACGAGCATCGTTTATAAATGGAATGTCCTAACTTAGTCGAAACAATATGAATTTTTGAAAGACAAGCGTGTTATATCCATCCTTATCACACAGTCTTACAGCCTTTGCAAAAGAAAGAGATAAATGTATGCCTATTTGTTAATTCGTTCGATACAGGTGCCCTTGATCGGACATCTTTCAAAAATTTTACTGTACACACATTTCAGTAATGATGATGACATATTTGTATTGTGCGAGCGTTTACTACAAGGGTTAATTTTATGCCATTTAAAATTTGAATTATTTGGCGTTGATCGGGATCGAATCGGATTCCCCAGATTCGCGACCAGACACTGATGTCTGGGGCCTAAGCACGCGGCAACGAGACCCCATAGGTAAATGGCGGGAGGTATTGTGTTGGTCACATCAGATTTTTTTATAAGTTTTTAATTCTATATACATTAAATATAAAATATAGATTGAAATCAAATCGTATATATTATATACGAATGTTACAACCTCACTTAGAAACACATGTAACTCGCTCTTTGTATTTTTCTTTTTTCCATTTAGTTACCACTTATGGGATTACCATTTTGTGGTCGTCATCTTTATTGCATGAAGTATTTTGTATACAAAAACGTGCCATACGAATAATGTTAAACATGTCCTCCCGCCGCAGGAAACGATATCATCGTTGATTGTGTGCCTGAGTGTCTGGTCGCGAATCTGGGGACTGTGCCTGTGAGGTGACGCTTGGTAAGCGCCCGCACGGTACAAATATTTCATCTTTAGCGATATCTGTATACAAAGCAGATTGGCACACCCAGTAATGGGAAATATGCTGTGAAGATATATTTATTTATTTGCTGTTAAAAAAGGGTAAAAAAATGAGGGTTTATATATTTCGATGTACTGATTCTCAATAATAAAAAAATCTGTTGTGGCCAGCACAATACCTCTCGCCTGTTTTTGGTTACATAAGTATAGGACGCGAACAGTCATGTTACATTGTTGGCCTTGACAAGCAGATGTGGGGGCCCGTTTCAGAATGATAATTAGTATTTATGTACATAGATGTCAAATGCCAAAATTTTTCTCTAAAAATTTCAAGATTTTCTAAATTCACATAGTTAATTTGTGGAATTTACTTGTCGAAGAGAATAAACCACATGGAATTGGAAAATCACTAAATTTAGAATGAGAAATGATGATATTTGATAACTATATACATAATTACTAGCTATCATTCTCACACTCTACACCAAACATTCTACTTATATCTATTCTTTATATTTAAATTCATTCTATGAAGAAATTTTGTCCTCTTCTAATTTTTCGAGATGTTTCCAATTTATTGTCGGGAGTAACAGTATTTCTGAAGGGTGTGTGTAATATACCTATAATATTAAATATTTAACTATTAATACAATAAGAAATAATATAATGTATGTACTTCCCAGAAAAAATCTTCAGTAATGTCTTCGGATTTATGACACTGGCATTTATCTGTCAATTACAAACATTAAATTTTCAACTATTTTCCATGGCATTGTTTCAGCTATGATATTTATTACAACAGATTATTTTATATATTATATTTCTTTTATCTCTAAATCTATAGAATATATAATAAAATATTTTAATGTATCAGATAGAGATTTTTTTTAATATTACAAAAAAAATTCAAAAAATAATATTTAGAATATTTTTTTTCTAGAATCTTCTACTTCCGGTTGTCCAATTGTTACCAAAACCTTTTCAGATCTTCCCATGAATGTCCGATTGGGAAATACGTAGTTAAACAAATATAAAGTCTTATAGTTTTTGAGTAATCGTCCTTCCAACATCCTACATACATACATACATACATACATACATACATACATACATACAAACACACACACACACACACATACATCCACACACACACAGACAGACATCATCGTAAAAATGTTAAAATCGGATTGTAGGGACCTTAAATGTGCTTATTCAATAAAATCTGGATATGCGATTTTTAGCATGAATCCAATACATCTCTTAGCGAGAGGTAAAAAAATCTGTTGTGGCCAGCACAATACCTCTCGCTCCTTCCGTTTTTGGTTACATAAGTTAGGACGCGAGCAGTCATGTAACTGTAGATGTCAAATGGGTATAGGTATGTAATATACGTATAATTTTAAATATTTAACTATTAATACAATAAGAAATAATATATGTATGTACTTCCCAGACACACACACACACACACATTAAAATCGTATTGTAGGGACCTCAAAACGGGCTTAATCATTAAAATCTGGATATGCGGTTTTCAGCATGACTCCAATATCTCTCTTAGCGAGAGGTAAAAAGTTGTACAACACCTCATTTAGAAAGAGGAGTCGTCTCACTATGGACCAGACAGAGACTACAGGTTACACCACACTGATGAGTACCAACTAGTGCGAAACTCATCTGTAATTACTTGTTGTGCTGGCCAACTTCTGACGATGGCTCCATGGGCGTTGACTCAGAAGTTGTAAACTGGTCAAACTAGACGTAACTTTGTGATTTTTATTATATTGTTTGTTTCACTTGTCTTTAGTGATGAATTACTTGAGTAATAAATAATGATTAAACTAATACACCAAAGTTTGTGACATAACAAAAAGTTTTATATATTTTTCGGATTTATTTTCGTGATTAAATTTGACTGGCGTTGAATTTGGCAGAGTGTTGGTGCATAAGTGCTCGCTATGCTGCAAAAGTGCAGGTCTAGCTCTAGCTCTAGCTCTTGCTCGCCGTCCTCGTACTCTTACACTCTCGCGAATTCAAAAGCTGTGGATATTTATCGGGCCATGAATTCGTTGTAGTCTTCCCGGCGCTATTTGTGTATATTCGATTGCCACATTCGCCGAGTAATCCACGACGGTGGAACACACGACAAGTGATGATTATTGTGGCAGAATACATTCCGGACAAAGTGGTAGACGATAAAACTTTATGTATATTGCTTTCGTCCGAGGGAACTATTCTCTTGACGTTTCAAACAAACACAGACAACCAACGTTTTGTCCGGGTTTCTTTGTCCATGTAATACTTTACAATAACACCAGCAAGAATGATTTCAGACTGGTATGGCGTTAAAATTTCAAACTATTAGCAAAGTGGTGAAATATCATAAAAGGAATATTTTATAGATAGTGAATCCGAAAATAAAAAAATCTGTTGTGGCCAGTACAATACATCTCGCCAATTCTGTTTTTGGTTACATAAGTACAGGACGCGAGCAGTCACGTGACATTGTTACGAATAAGATTATTTTATAAAAAATTACTATTATTTGTCTTGAAATAGCGCCCCTTATGGTTGGCACCTTAGTGCGAGACATAACCTGCCCACCTGCACGGAGGGGCGCTGGAAATGGTGTATGGAATAATCAAGGGAAATATTCACTAAGAAATAAAAAAAATCTACCGGGCGAAATAATGAGGACAGTGATGGAAAATGTTCTAAAACAGTTTGACTTTGCATAAGGACCAAATGAAGACTGTGAAAAAAATGTTTTCAATTTTTACCTCTCGCTAAGAGAGTACATAGATGTCAAATGTCAGAATTTTTCATTAAAAATTTCAAGATTATCTAAATGCACGTAGTTAATTTGTCAATAGGAGTGTGGAAGTTATTTGCCCAGAAAAATAAACCACATGGAATTGGAAAATCACTAAATTTAGAATGAAAAATTATGATATTTGATACGTATGTACGTATTTACTAGCTATCATTCTGACACAGGTCCCCATATCTGCTTGACAAGAACAACAAAGTCACATGAATACTCGCGCCCTATTGTATTTATTTCTTGTATACCTACACTCTACACCAAAATTCTACTTATATCTATTTTTACATGTAGATTTTTTACCTTCCGTCACCTTTAGGTAAGGAAGGTATTGTCTTTGGTCAAAAAATTCAATGATGAGTTTTTACTGAATAAGCACGTTTTAGGGTCCATATATTACGATTTTACCAGTTTTACGATGATGTCTGTATGTATGTGTGTCTGTGTGTCTGTGTGTGTGTGTAACAAAATTTCCGGATTCCATAACTTCAATACCACGATTCCAAAAATTATAATTTTTTCGTATTCCTCAAGTTTACATCCAGAAGAACAACTGATTAGATTTTGGTTATAATTGATCAACCGGAAGTAGTCTCATTTGAAGATTTAACAGTTAAATTTGATTTATTGACATTTAACGTTATTATAACTTAAAGAATATATTATTCTCTATACGATTTGATTACAATTTATATTTCATATTCAATAGATACAGAGTTAAAGAATTTTAAAGAAATTAAATTTTATAATTCAGCCAGCTATGTCAAACTTGGGAACAAGTAATATATTCATATAATTCAAATTGACAGATGTCAGTATCAATAAAAAGTAAATTAATGTGGCAGATATGAGGATGTTGAAGTAGATATTGGGGAATACACGGAAAGATACGGTAAGAAAATAACTCTAGTGTTACAAGTTTTTAGAAAGGTACAAGAAAGACGATTACATTGGTTTGAACATGTCATGAGGAGAAATGAAGAATTATATTGGAACAAGAATGAATAGTTTAGTAATAGGACGTTAAAGAAACAGAGGAAGACCAAAGATAAGATGGAAGGACTGTATTGCGGAAGATTTGAGAGAAAAGGAACTGAATGAGAACGACATGCAAAAATAGCGACCCCTAACGAATGGAAAAAGCTAAAGAAGAAGAAGATGCCAGTGTCAAGTGTAATTTGAATAGTTTGTTTATGAAATAATTTTACTGGAAATTTAGAATCTTTTGTAAGAAAAATTATGGAATTTATACATTATACACGAGAATGACGGAAGGTATTGTGCTGGCCACAACAGATTTTTAATTTTAAATTCATTCTATGAAGAAATTTTGTCCTACTCTTCTAATTTTCGAAATGTTTCCAATTCATTATCAGGATCGATAGTATTTTTGAAGGGTATATGTAATAAACCTATAATTTTAAATATTTAACTATTAATACAATAAGAAATAATATATTGTATGTACTTCCCAGAAAAAATCTTCAGTAATGTCTCGGGATTTATTTGTTAGTTACATATTCATTTTTCAATTGGTTTTCATGACATTATTTGGGCTGTGAGATTTATTACAGCAGATTATTATATATCTTATATTTCTTTATCTTTGAATCTATAAAACATATAATATATTTATATGTATCACATAGAGAATTTACTCTTTAATACAGCAAGAACAAAAATTTTCATAAAATAATATTTAGAAGAATTTATTTAAGAATCTACTACTTCCGGTTGGCCAATTTTTACCAAAAACCTTTTCAGCTCTTCCCAGTAATGTCCGATTGAGAAATAACGTAGTTAAAAAGATATTAAGTATTATAGTTTTTGAGAAATCGTTCTTCCAACCGACTTACATATACACATACACACAAACATACATCCACACACACACACACGTACATTCACACACACATACACACACACACAGACATCATCGTAAAAATATTAAAATCGGATTGTAGCGACTTTAAAACGTGCTTAATTATAAAAATCTGGAAATGCGATTTTTAGCATCAATCCAATACCTCTCTTAGCGAGAGGTAAAAAGCAGGAGAAGAATTAAGATAGGAAACGAAGAAAGAAAGGGAGTTGATTCAGAATCTCATACAATCTAACGACTACGAAAATAATACAAACAAAAAAGATATCTCTTCGAAACAACTATCGCAGGTTTTTGAATTTGTTTTTCTCATTTTTAAGTTTTATATGAAGGAAATACACAAAAATTAATTTTGAAAAGGCGTACTAATTTGAAAGATTTTGGTTTGCAGCATTTGAATTTCAGATCAACGAAGACAAAAGCCCCACATACGCTATGGACTGCGTGAGAGACAGCCATAAGAACATGAACCTGCATCTAAGTGACGTAGGACTTGTAGTAAATGCTCTTTTTGTCCTAGAAACAAGGATAGCTAGACATGTTATTGTATGCGATGTGGAGTATGCATTTTTACCTTCTACTACTATGTATAGGGATCGTGCTAAAAATCGCAGATCGGGATTTTTGTAAAGATCACGTTTTAAGGTCTCTACAATCCAATTTTAACATTTTCACGATGATATCTGTCTGTATGGTGTTTGAGAACTGCTGTAAATATATGTGCAAATCAGGATTACTATCTTCAGTGCTAAAATACTAAACAAGTAGGTCTAGAAATTAGTAAGATTTAATACATAAAAGAGTAAAAATATTTTGCCGAATTTGGCCAAGGTCAAAAACAAGCTAAGAAATTTACTCAGTCTTTAGGCTAGCTCAAGCGCGAGCGAGTAATATTCCAATAACCGCCAAACTTTTTTTGTATAAAAAAAATGGATTTATCTGAAATGCAAAAATTACTAGATAAACTTAGAGTAGATATAAGACAAGACATAAAGAATGAAATTCAGGAAGTGGTCAAACAAAATCAAAAACAATTTACTGAACTCAAAGAGGAAAACCGAGCTCTACAAAGAAAAATAAACCAACAGGACAAAAAAATAAAGACACTTGAGAGGGAAATAAAAAAGAAAAATTTAGTCTTCCACGGCCTTGAAGAGGAAGAAAACAACAGCGGCGGATTAGAATTATACTTGGAATTAAAAATAAACAGAAGCGATATGGAAGAGGCAAGGCGGATGGGAAATAAAGATAATGAAAGATCTAGACCTATACTTGTGAGCTTTACAACAGCAAAATTGCGAAACTTTGTTCTAAAAAATAGATAGAATTTAAAAGGAAAAAAATATTCATATCAGAAGAATTCTCAAAGCAAGTAATAGAAGAAAGAAAGAAATTAATTCCTGAAATGAAGAAAATTAGATCGGAGGGTAAAATTTGTTAAATTGATTATGATAAACTAGTTATTAAAGAAAATGAAACAAAAAACCAGAAGAAAAGAATACATTCTGAAGAGGAAATGAATGATCAACAAGGTAAAAAATCAAATGTAACAACAATAGAAGAAGTTAAATCAATAGTTGACAATATAGAGAAAAATCAAAGAATAAGATCAGCTTCATATAGTGGAATAAACCCATCAACCGGTAGAACAGCAGTAGATATAAGAAAATTTCTAAATACGAAAGAAAACAAATAGCAACTAACCACACAAATACGGAAACAAAACAATGAATTACTTAACTATAATAATAAAAATAATAATGGGCAAACGGAAACTGCGAACGTTCTCAAACTCCAAATTCTCCCAGAACGGTTGGTCCCCGCGGGAGATTACGACAAAACCCCCCAAAAAAATGAACTATATTGGCAGGACGAAATAAGAAAACATGCAGGGACCACGTGGACAAGAAGTGCTCAGAATAGAGAAGAGTGGAAAAAACTGGGGGAGGCCTTCGCCCAAGAGGGTTGAGTAAATGCCGTATTTGTGTATATATGTATAAAATTTGATTTATTATTTATTTTGGATTGTAAAAATATTTAAATATTATGGGATGTAACAGGAATTTGCTAAATATAGGCTATTATTATTATCTGTCTGTATGTGTGTGTGTGCGTTTATGTATGTGTGTGTGTGTGTGTGTGTGTGTGTATGTGTGGACTCTCCTTACTCTCTAACTCAAATACTATCATTCAGAAAAATTTGAAACCTTTGTTTACAGAATACCACTTTAATGATTATCATTATAATAACGATTTAACAATGCCTATTAAACGATTTTCGATATTACCATAACGATATAACGTTTTATCGATTCGTTATGTCATAACGATGCTTACAGAATATCCCTATATTAGTCCTTAGTGAACTTTAGTTTGAGGCATGACGTACCCCACAACACTAGCCGTGTATTTTTTTTCCACAACATTAACGAAAGGTTAACAATGTTTTATCGTGAGCCTACAACATTTAGATCGATATTGTCGTGTTATTCAACAAAATTATTGACAGATTATCATTTTTAATAATCCGGTCGAATTTTTCAGTATATTCAATTAGAACCAAGTTTCGGATTCATTATCAAAACCGATCTTTATTTTATCACTAGTCTCAGCCACGATCGCTTATTCAGGGTTGGTAAAAAAGTTGTCACTAAATTTTGTTTGTATGCACCTGATTTGAATATATCTTTGGACAAAACACCCCGGGTCCAAATCGTTGTTGGTGGAAGTGTAATGGGGGCGTCTTGAGCATATGTAGGACGCGCGTCGCCATCAAATATCGGTGGAATTGTCTGCGCGCGTAACAGACGAGCGGCAGTTAAATTAAAACACGATACTTGAGTTTTTCCAACCCATGGAAAATGGATATGCAATTTATAAATTGGGAACGAATTGTACTATTCCGAACCACTGCCTGGAAATTAAATTGCAACTATCTAAGACGAGGAGAAAGCTTACATCCATCCAATAATGGACCGTTAGGAGGAACAATAGTCAGGGTGGATGCGAACAGCGCAATCATATGAGTAGAATCAAGATATTACAACACCTGGGATCGGCAAAATGAAATCTATTGCTAAACTGAACGTATAAATATAAATATATCATCATGGCTTTTTACCCATTGTAGGGCATTTAATAAATTTTTATTCATATGGTGATTAGTTTGATAAAATAATTAATACTTGGCTAAGTTTCATAATAGCTATTTGTGTATTAAGAGCGCAAAATAGGACATTGTCGATTGAGAGGTTGTTGAGGCATTCTCTCGAAATCGACAATGTTCATTTGCGCTCGAAACACACTAGATTTTTTCTACAATCGCTACCATAACAAAAAATAATAAAATGTACACTTTGTACTTACACTACTACTCAATTAATATGAATTAATTAAAAGATAAAACGTCTTTTATATATAATTTTAATTTATCGTTATTTCCCATTCTTCTTGACCTATTGCTTCAATCTAATCTAAACATTTTATACTTACGTTTTGTAAATGAATGCCCTATTTTATTTTCACAATAGTGCGGCATTTTTTTTAGCTATGTAATATACCGACAGAGCAGTTATATGTCAGATTGATTTGTAAAGGTGGTAAATGTGTCATTACAGTGCCATTAGTTCCTGACTAAACGTTTCCATTAAGAATGTAGACAAGTGACATTTCTCACCATTGTATAGTTAGAAATTTGGACAGCGAGCTTTTTTCTACTTTGAAAACTTGCCCATAGAATGAATTTAAAATTATAGAAAATACGTAAATATAAAGATTAGGTGTAATTAGAATTTTTTGTGTGTACAAGTAATGTTAAATATAATACTTATATATACCACAATGGAAAGATCGCGAGAGGTATTGTGATGGCCACAACAGATTTTTTTATATAGCATAGAGTCATTCCCAAACTTCTACCTATTGCAGAAACAATTTCCCAATACTTAAAATTCGTATACTACAAATCCATCTTGAAACCCATCTCTTTGGATGGTCGTATTAATTACCCTCTCGGCGGCTTTCGGAATCATCCTTGTTCTCCCCTTTAACCCGTTCTAATCTAAACAAAAGCGGTAGCCTTACCCCGGCGCCGTGGCCGCGTTGCGTTCGAACTCCATTTGATTTAAGATTTAGCGTCTTTGCATAATGATTCTAGCGCTGGTAAGTTAACAATCGCGGCTTTGTCCCTCGCCCATTCGTCATGGCTGTGTACAGCATTGACTGCACACTCGCCGGCAAATGAGCCAGAACAAATCATATTTAATTGCGAGAAGTCGAGGAGCTAACGACAATTTATGGGGGAAGTTGTATCAAAGAACACCGGGAACGCGGAAAGGGTTGATTGGCTTCGGCAAGGCGAAGGCAAAGGCGAAATGGCGAACAGTCGAAGAAAGGAGTTGTCCTTTTCAACTACTTATATAAATTATTATTATAGTGATGGAATGGGGTCGTTTAAAAAAAATCTAATGTGGTCAGCACAATACCTTCCGTCAATCCTGCGTATTATGTACAAATTCCATACATAAATTTTCTTGCAAAAGATTCAAAATTTTTGGTATTTTATGATTCCCTTTCTCGGCAACTGAATTTCATACTCCTGATAACAAACAAACCACATGAAATAAGAAAATCATGAAATTTTGAATGAAAAATTATGACACTTGTCAGTTATGGACATAATTAATTGCTGTCATTTTGATACGGGTCCTCATATCTGTTTGCCAAAGGCAGCAAAGTCATGGCACTGCAGGCGCCCTATACATATTTTTTTGCAAAAGATCCTATATTTCCAGTAAAGTTATTTCATAAACAAACTATGCAAATTGCACTTGACCCTGACATCTTCTTCTTCTTTAGTTTTTCCCATTCGTTAGGGGGTCGCTATTTTTTATTTTCTTCTTCAACTCATTTTTGTTTTGCGTGTCGTCCTCGTTCAGTTCCTTTTCTCTCAAGTCTTCTGCAACTGCAATACAGTCTTTTCATCTTATATTTGGTCTTCCTATGTTTCTTCTACCTTCTATTAATATATTCATCTCTCCTCATGACATGTTCAAACCAATGTAAGTAATCGTCTCTCTTATATCTAAAAACTTCTAACACTAGAGTTACTTCCCTTATTCTTTCATTCATTACTTGCTTTTTATTGTTATTGACATCAGTCAATTTGAATTACCTGAATATATTAGCAGTTTCCATGGTTAAGTTAGCATAGCTGGCTGAATTATTATGAATTTTTTTATCTTTATTATTTTTTTAACTCTATATCTGTTGAATATGAAATATAAAATACAATCAAATCGTATAGAGATTAATATATTCTTTAAGTTATAATAAAATTTAACTGAGTTTTTCAAGAAATCTGTTAAAATCTTCAAATGAGGGTATCGTTGACGAAACCGCGGTCACACACACACACACACACACACACACACACACACACACACACACACATACACACACACGCACACACGAACACACACACAGACATCATCGTAAAAATAGTAAAATCGTATTGTAAAGACCCTAAAACGTGCTTATTCAATGAAAACTCACCACCGAATTTTTTGACCAAAGACAATACCTTCCTTACCTATAGGTGACGGAAAGTAAAAATCTAAATATAAAGAATCGATATAAGTAGAATTTTTGGTGTAGAGTGTAGATATACAAGAAATGTTAAATATAATAGGGCACGAGCAGTCACGTAACTTAGTTGGCCTTCACAAGCAGATATGGGGGCCCTTGTCAGTAATTATGTACATAATGTCAAATATAATTTTTTATTCTAAATTTTGTGATTTTCCAATTCTATATGGTTTATTTTCCTCGACAAGTAAATACCATATACTCCTGGTGACAAATTAACTACATGAATTCAGAAAATCTTGAAATTTTTAATGAAAACTTCTGACATTTGACATCTATGGGTCCCCATATCTGCTTATCAAGACTAACAAAGTCACATGACTGCTCGCGCCCTATAATTATGTAACCATGAACAATGGAGGGCCCTATTTGCTATATTTTTTTTACGTTTCAATATTATTCTTCGCCATTTCTCGTAGAAATTATATTAAGTTTATCAGCAGCACGTTTTATGATTTAGTGCTGTATTCTGATACGCGTGATGTTTGATATATGTGTGCCTTGCCTTGGCGTTCTTGCCCGCCCCATTAAAACTTTTATTTTCCAAATAAATAATATCGAGAGAATCAATCATGCCAGTAATTCACGCCAGACTTTGGATTTGAAATTTATTGCCAGAGTTCTATGGAGCTAAAGATGCTTTCTTTTAGACATCAATGTTTCAACACATATTCTATCTGAAGAATTATATATACAGGGTGTTGAAAGTCTTACGCGGATGGATTGAAAAATTCGAAGTCTAACAAAGAGAAGGTAGTAATGGACGCACAATAATTTTTGTGTGTTTAGGTGAACTGTCATTAATAGCTTTATTCCAATCTATAATTTAGAAACAGTGGTATACTTTGGTTCACGAAAGATGACAATTCAAGGTCACTTGTTCGAAGAAAGAATACACAACGTTTAATAAAGTAGTACCTTAGCAACATTTCATGTTAGAAAGAGAAAGATTACTTGACGTAAGTCTATGTAGTTTATGTTGTGTGACAGATATACGTTCATGTTGACATTACTTTCTACCACGTTACAAATATTAATGACGTATGTCGTAGAGTAACAAATATCTAATTATCTACTACACTGCCCTCTATGCTAATATTTACCCAGTGATGTTGACATTTAAATCAAATTATTATTCCATGGTTTTTGTCAAGTCTAGGTTATTGTGTTTTGCAAAAACATAATGAAGAGCATAAATCTTTGAGAAAGGTATTATTTAAAAAGATACATAATTATCAAATAAATTACACTTATTTTTTTCAGTTCAATTGTATCTATAAATATATCATGTTGCACGTCTATGTATACGAAATGCAGTGAAGTTATCTGTAAGTAATATTACACCATACGATTAATAAATGACCTTGAATTGTCATCTTTCGTGAACCAAACTATACTTCATATTTTTGTAGGCTCGTTCGCAACCCAAATTCAGGCGAAATTAGTGAAAGTACCCTATGGTTCATTCTGTTCATGTTCCTGGGTTGCGAAATTCGGCAAATTGGACAAAAATATGTGAAATATTTTAATTTTAAGTTTGACATATTAGTTGTGTTAATGACATTACTATGTTTATAATTTATTGGTGATATTTATCTTTTATTACAATGTTTTTCGTTCTTAGGTACAGTAAAATTATTTAAAGATGTCCGATCAAGGTTATTTGTATCATGAACGAATTAACATATTGTCATACATTTATCTCTCTCCTTTGCAGTGTATAAGCGTGTGCGATAAGGATGGATATAACACGTTTGTCTTTCAAAAATTCATATTGTTTCGACTAAGTTAGGACATTCCACTTTAAAACGATGCTAGTTGTTGATAATATATTAATTCAGATAAATTACCTTGATTCATAGCCGTACGAATAACGTTATTTTCTGTCAGTATCACTGACACTGACGTTGTGTCAGTATCTTATTTTTCACATATTTGGTTTTACATTTGCTAATAAACTTACCAGTTGATTTATTTTTGAACTTTGAATGCTTTTATTGTAACATGTATTTTTATAATAATAAAATAACAGCAGTATCTTATGTACCCTCATAAAAACTAATCAAACGACACTACTGAATTTGTCAGAATGGGCGGAGCAAAAATCTGAATTCATACAATTCGTAGATTACCTTGATCGGACATCTTTCAAAATTTTTACTATAAGTGTAATCTAATAAATAATTGTAAGATGCAATAGTATTTTAATTTAAGAATGGAATAATTCATTATATTGCTGGATTTATACAGCGTAAGCCGTAACGTAACGTAACATGCTGTAACGTAACGTAAAAATCTGTTGTGGCCAGCACAATCCCTCTCGCCATTTTCATTTTATGTCACATAGGGCGAGAACAGTCATGTGACTTTGTTGGCCTTGACAAGCAGATATAGGGGCCGTGTTAAAATGACAGCTATTAATAATGTACATAGGTGTCAAATATCATAATTTTTCATTCAAAACATCATTATTTTCCAAATCCATGTGGATTATTTTCCTCGACAAGTATATTTCATACTCTTGCAGACAAATAAACATCAGAATATTTTAAAATTTTGAAAGAAAAATGATGACATATGACAACTTTGACATCTATGTAAATAACTAGTAGCCGTCATTCTGACACGGATCTTCATATCTGCTTGCCCAGGCCAAAAAAGCCACACGACTGCTCGCGCCCCATAAGTAACGAATTTAACATTTTTTGTACACTGTTTTTTGGGCAACGAGATTTATTACAACAGATTATCATGTATTATTATATACTATATCTCCAAACAGATTGAGAATTTAATTATCTTTATTATTTGTAGTAACAAAGTTTCAAAAAATAATATTTAGATTTTTTGTCCAATTGTTACTAGAACCTATTCAACTCTTCCCATTACTATTAGATTGAGGAATCCGTAGTTACACAGGTCTCTAGTCTTATAGAATTTGAGAAATCGTACCTCCAATAACCTAACACACATACACACACACACACACACACACACACACACACACACACACACACACACATACCGACATCATAATAAAAATGTTATAATCGGATTCTAGGGATCTTGAAACGTGCTTATTCATTGAAATCTGGGTATGAGGTTTTTAGCATGAATCCAATACCTCTTTTAGCGAGAGGTAAAAATCAAAAAGTAACATTTCTGTTTCAATCTTCATTTAAAAGAAAAGATATAGGGATGGTTTCAGCAAATGAAAGATGAAATTAGTAAAATTATCTTGCAGTTTCAGTAGTCTAGTCATTTAGTTTTAATTTCTTTCTGCACTTATGAAAGTAGAATTTTAAACCGTTATTAAGTGCATGGTTTCGCGAACTATAATAATATTATTCAGTCTCCGTTGGTCGTTGTCAGCGGGCGCTTATCGTCGTTTGTTGAAATACCAGCATTCATCACCGTCTTTATTCATCCAATTACGCATTGGTGTTACTCAGCACTTCTGGGATGATATTTTAAAGGATGGAGAAAATAGCGGCTCCGATTAGGCCCACACAACCACACCTCGGCTCCGTAAAGCTGTTTGATTTGTAGCTGCAGTTAATTGAAATCCTGAGGCAATTACAACGTTGCCAAGTATGATGGCCTGGCGGCAGTAGCAGGCAGGCGATGTTGCCGCTTGGCTTGGCTCCGTAAAGCCTGATTTACGTTTTTCCGGAGACAGATTTTAATGTTATTTCGAGTCACAAATTGTTTAAATAGCGTCATGACTCAAGACTCACGGACGTTTACGGGAACTCATTAGTATATAGAGCGGGAGGGGGAGGAAGCTTATCGTATTCGCACCTCCGCCAAACCGAGGGCCAAGGGTTTAATTAGAATTCAAATCAAACGCAAGGACAACATTCACTCCAAAAGAAAAGTTATAGAGACTTAAGTCTGCAGAGCACTCAGCATTTTTTTATGTTAGCGTGATCGTTTTCCTTATCAATCTAATTCTAGAGTTTGTTATATATTAACAGACGTTGAGAAAAACGGCATTAACACTTCTGTGTCGGCATCGTCGAGTCGGTGACACCGACGAGAAATATACAAGCACCGAGAGTGAAAGAAATAGACCCGAATAAATGACTGGACACATCCCACTTCTTTTTATGATACAGAAATCAAAAAGCTGTCTATTTGGTGGCACAAATACTTAGAGGTTCAGGGTTCAGGGAAAGTATATAAAAAATTCAATTTCTTAAAAAACGCAGTTAAATATCATTTATTGACATTTAATGATTATAAATTTTAAAGAATTTATTATTCTCTATAAGATTTGATTGCATTTTATACTTCATATTTAATAGATATAGAGTTAAAGAATTTTAAAGATTCTATAATCATGGAAACTGCTAATATTTTCAGATAATTCAAATTGACAGATGGCAGTATCAATGAAAAGAAAATGAATGTAGTAGAGATGAGGATGTTGAGATAGATGTTGGGGAAGACATGGAAAGATATGGTAAGGAATGAACAGTAACGGAAATGGCTCGAGTGTTATAGTTTCTAAAAATATAGAGAGACGATTATATTGGTTTGAACATGTCTTGAGGAGAGATGAAGTACATATTGGAAGAAGAATGAATAGCTTAGTAATGGAAGGTAGAAGAAACTGAGGAAGACCAAAGATAAGATGAAAGGACTGTATTGTGGAAGACTTGAGAGAAAAGGAACTGAATGAGGACGAAACGCCAAACAAATGTGTGGAAGAAGAAAATAAAGACAGCGAATCCTAACGAATGATATCAGTCAAAGAAGAAGAAGATGTCAGTGTCATGTGCAATTTGTATAGTTTGTTTATAAATTAATTTTACTGGAAATGTAGGATCTTTTGCATGAAAATTTATGTATGGAACTTGTACATAATACACAGGATAGACGAAAGGTAATGTGCTAGCCACGTCATATTTTTGCCTCTCGCTAAAAGAGGTATTGGAATCATGCTAAAAATCGCATATACAGATTTCAGTGATTAAGCACGTTTTAAGGTCCCTAGAATCCGATAATAACTTTACGATAATTGTGTATGTTTATTCTATAAGACTAAAGACATATGTAACTACAGATTCCTCAATCTAACAGTAATGGGAAGAGTTGAACAGATTCTGGTAACAATTGGACAACCGGAAGTAGTAGTATTTAAACAAAAATCTTCTAATTAGTATTTTTTGAAAATTTATGTTATTATAAATATTAAAGAACAAAATTCTCTATCCGACACATTTAATTTTTTTATTATACCTTCTATAGATTTAAAGATAAAGATATATAATCTATAAAATAATCTGTTGTAGTAAATCTCGCAGCCTGCTCAGAGCCTAAACATCTCCTTGGTAACTACTTGAGAAATTAATATGTCTGTAATTGACAGATAAATGTCACTAATGTCAATGTCAAAAATTCAGAAATAGTACTGAAGGCTTTTTCTGGGCACGATATTTAATATTTCTTATTGTATTATTAATTATATATTTAAAATTATAGGTATATTACATGAATCCTTCAGAAATACCGCCAATCCCGTTAATAAATTGGAAAAACCTCGAACATTTAGAAGAAATGGAGAAAACTTGCTCATAGAATGAATTTAAAATTATAGAAAATACGTAAATATAAAGATTAGGTGTAATTAGAATTTTTTGTGTGTACAAGAAATGTGAAATACAATACTTATATGTATATACCACAATGGAAATTCCGCGAGAGGTATTGTGATGGCCACAACAGATTTTTTTAACCTGGAAAGGGGGGGGGGGGGTTGTCTGGTAGGGCCCGGGGCGGACCGCCCCTGTCCCCCCTCTTAGTCCGCCACTGTAAGTACTCGCCTGGTAAAATTTTCCCTTTTCTTAACTTCGAACGTAATATACTAACTTAACCTTTGGAACTTAATTTCAAATGAAGAAAAATAACTGTTAAAAATGTAGTGCAAATTTTGTTTTTCAATGCCTCTGCTTTTCTTATTCTCAATAATAATTCTAGAATAATTCTCGTGTAATAAGTATCAATAAAATATTATAAACATAAAATTATTCTGTAGATAAGAGGGCAAGAATATGCTATGATGAATATGTTGCTGATAATTTATTATATTATAAAATATTCCAATATAAACACAAAAAAAGTTAGAAAAAATAGATTAGTATTGTGCGCATGGTAAAGGGAATAAAACACAAATAATATTCGAAAAAAGGATTACCAGAGCGCATCCCTTTATAAAATAAATTTTATTTGAAATGAAAAACATATTTACAAATACACAATGTCTGTACTAATTAATCATATGCAGTCTACTGACATATTTAATTATATTTGATTGATTCAATATTATAATTTTTCTATAAAACATAAATTAATTTATTTTTATATCAAACACACGTCAAAATAATTTAAAATGAAAATATTTTAATATTAATGAAATTACGAACTACATAAATCAATAATATTGTACATAAGGTAGCATACATTTGTTTATTAAAATAATGTATGAGTGATATATTATTTATACAGCAAAAAATTATAATGTATCACATTTTACATTAACTTTTTATAACATTTATAATAAAAACATATACATACATTATACATACAGTAAAATTTTTGAAAGATGTCCGATCAAGGTTGTTTACGAATTGTATGAATTCAGATTTTTGCTCCGCCCATCATGACAAATTCAATAGTGTCGTTTGCTTAGTTTTTATGAGGGTACGTAAGATACTACTGTTATTTTATTATTATAAAAATATATATTACAGGAAAAGCTTTCAAAATTCAAAAATAAGTCAACTAGTAAGTTTATAAGCAAATGTAATACCAAATATGTTAAAAATAAGATACTGACACAATGTCAGTGTCAGCGACTCTGATAGAATATAACGTTATACGTACGGCTATGAATCCAGGTAATGTATCTGAATTAATAAATAAACTTACGTTACAGCGAAAGTATTATCAAGACAAGCATGTTATATCCATCCTTATCACACACTCTTACAGCCTTTGCATAAGAAAGAGATAAATGTGTGCCTATTTGTTAATTCTTTCGTGATACAGGTGCCCTTGATCGGACATCTTTCAAAAATTTTACTGTAGGTAGTAATACTTTTATAAAATACTTAACATTAATAAATACAAATTTATTATCAGTGGTTAAAAAATCATTTATTGCTGCTACTTTAAGGGGTGCAGTCTTATTTGTTTCGTTGCAGCTGATCCGCCAGTCTCTTTTCGTTACATCTGATTCACATCTGTCTTTTTGGATCAAGTCAAGTAGTAACGATAGAAAATCAAGTCAAGTCAAGTAATGAATTTTTGAAAAGCTTGATTTCAAGTCAAATCAAGTAATTTACAAAAACATCAAGCTACTTGACTTGATGAAACCATTTATGAAGGTAAAATTTTAAAGTTCTAGAACTTTAAAATGATATTTTAAAGTTCTTGGGCTTCAATGTTTCACTTTTTGTTATATAAATCGTTCAAAAAACGTTGCTTTAGAAACCAGTATAACAAAATTTGTTTTGTTTGTGAATAAGATACTTTTTGCGAGAAACAGTGTTTCCAAACTGTTTGGCATCCTTGCACGTAATATGTAAGTCATATTACATTTTTGGTTTGGTTACATAATTATTAATCTAAAGTCATTAGGTTTCCATACAATTTAAAATAAACCATTCTCTTTTTTCTCTGGGCTTGCCATTGCTCCAAAGTTTTTTTGGAAAATTCTTTTTGATTATCTTCAAATTCCTTCTTCAATTCATTATAAGTTGGATTCGTAGAGTTTTCCGTATTATTCCTCACATCAATATTATATTTATACTGCGTTCCATTTTTATCCATTGAAGAATCATCTTCAAAAATTATATCTGGTATTGTAGAAATTTGTTGAATTGGTTCATCAATTTCAATCAAAGATTTCGTACTATTTTCTACATCAAATAGACTCGTCTTTTCTATTTTGAAATAGGTATCTTTCTTTTTCATGTTATCAAAATTAATTTCATAATAATTTTCAAAATCTTCCAAAAAATTTGATGGTAACTCGTCGTTTGTTTTGGGAACAACAAAATCATTTGACCACTGTTGTAAAACCATTTTCCCAGAACCATTTAAACCATAATTTGGCAGGGATGGTTGGTAAGTTTTACACCATTTTTGAAGTGGTTCGTGGGTAGAACACATGCCAAATTTGATTGCCATACTGGCCATAATAGTTACAGGTAGTTTACATGGACTGTTTAGACATAAATTATTATTTTTAGGGTTCAAAAATTTTGAATTAAAAGTCATCATATCTGAAAATTCATTTCCTAAGCCATTTTTTATACTAATCCAACCTAATTCTTTACAGGAACATGGTAGAAAATTATTTGCAACATATACGCTGCTGTGGACGTTTTTGTAAGCGATGTAGTCTGAGTGTAAACTGCCTATATCGGCGTGGGTAATGGTATTATTGTTAAAGATATAAGTGAATAATAAATTACCAAAACTTGTAAATGCGTTTTCAAGCAGGCCAGGTCCAATTCCTTGAAATGCACTTGTTTTCAACGACTCAAAATAATTGTTTTCTATTGTTATATTTTGAGATAACAAAATAAAAGCGAACGAATGTGTTTTTTTTATTTCATTATTAACAAAATTAAATTCAAACGATGTACTGTCTATTACATTGCGAGGTAATTCATTAAATTTTGAGTTTTGGAATAAAATTTTGGGGCTACGCACACTAAACGACTTGTAATCTAATTTATCAAAAGTGCTGTTCACTATATCAAAACTTTGTTCCTTTAACATTTGTACATTAATAGATAAAGGCTCCATTGTATTGACAGTAACATTATTCCAATAAAATCTTCTAAATTCTGTCAAATTATAAAAAGCATCTTTTTCAATAATTCCAATTTTAACATTGGTAAACGTCAACTTTTCTAATGGCCTAGTATTAACTGCGCATCTATGTACACTAGCGGGAGGATATTTCATTTGTTTAAAAGTTTTTTCAGGGATATAAGGCATATATTTAATATTTTCTAATATGACTTGTTCGGGCATCTGAGCTACGTCTTTATATAAAACATATGTAAAGTTGAATACTCCGATGTTTTTCATGTAAAGAGATTCGACCTGACGACCAACACCTGTGCATGTTAAGTCGACTTCGACGGAAGAGCAGTTGACGATTTTCAGATGTTTGATTTCCGTTGGGGCGTTGAAATTCCACAGACTGAATATCTGAAATATAATAATAATAATTTACAGTACAAAAAATTCAATGATGAGTTTTTAGTGAATAATACGATTTTACTATTTTTACGATAATGTCGGTATGCATGTGTGTCTGTGTGTGTGTGTCTGTGTGTGTCTGTGTGTGTGTGTCTCTGTGTGTGTGTGTGTGTGTGTGTGTGTGTGTGTGTGTGTGTGTGTGTGTGTGTGTGTGTGTGTGTGTGTGACGAAAGTTTCGGATCGCATAACTACAATACCACGATCCCAAAAATTATAATTTTTTCGTATTCCTCAAGTTTACATCCAGAAGAACAAGTGATTAGATTTTGGTTATAATTGGTGAACCGTAAGTAGCCTCATTTGAAGATTTAACAGTTAAATTTGATTTATTGACATTTAACGTTATTATAACTTAAAGAATATATTATTCTCTATACGATTTGATTGCATTTTATACTTCATATTCAATAGATATAGAGTTAAATAATTATAAAGAAATTAAATTTTATAAATCAGCCAGCTATGCTAAACATGGAAACTACTAATATATTCATATAATTCAAATTATCAGATGTCAGTATAAATAAAAAGTAAATTAATATGGCAGAGATGAGGATGTTGAAGTAGATGTTGGGGAAGACACGGAAAGATAGGTAAGGAATTAACTGTAGTGTTACAAGTTTCTAGAAAGATACAAGCGAGATGATTACATTGGTTTGAAAATGTCATGAGGAGAAATGAAGAATGAATTGCTTAGTAATAGAAGGTTGAAGAAACAAAGGAAGACCAAAGATAAGATGGAAGGACTGTATTGCGGAAGACTTGAGAGAAAAGGAACTGAATGAGAACGACACGTAAAAGAGAAATGAGTGGAAAAAGAAAATAAAAAATAGCGACCCCTAACGAATGGGGAAAGCTAAAGAAAAAGGAGATGTCAGTGTCAACTGCAATTTGCATAGTTTGTTTATGAAATAATTTTACTGGTAATTTAGAATCTTTTTCAAGAAAATTTATGTATGGAATTTACACATAATACACAGGATTCATGGAAGGTATTGTGCTGGCCACAACAGATTTTTTATAACATAAATTGCGAAAAAATAGCATTTAAAAGTATTTTTTGAAGAAAAACTATTTTGAGTTTCAAGTAAAGTTTCATTTCTGGTTCGATTTACACCAATATCTAATGGCTTCTTTCCATATTAGAATAAGGTAGAAATACATGGTTTAAATTTTTTGTGAATATAGTATTTGAGTTAGAACAGAGGATCCAAACACACACACACACACGCACATATACACACACATACCCGCAGACATCATCGTGAAAATGTTAAAATTGGATTCTAGGGACCTTAAAAGGTGGTCATTATGTGATTTTCAGCACAATTCCTATACCTCCTTTACCATGGGTAGCGGGAGGTAAAAAGTTAAAGGGGGGGGTCTAGAAGATGACCCTCTAAATTCCTGTCTAACTATTATCATCCGTCAATTGGTCCACTGTTTATACAGGGTGGTTATGAACTTTATGTCATAAATTTAAGGGTAAGTAGTATGACATATGTAGACTACGAAACAAAGATTTTTTAAAAAATTTGCATATTTAAGGGTAGTTTTCATGAAACTAACATGTTTGGTACCACTGGACCACTGGCAACGCATTTGCATTATTATATCTATTACACAATTATTTTCGTTAAAAATGCTATTTAATTTAATATCTTATACAACTAATTTTGAATGTATTTTTGATAACCATATTTTTAATGTAATATTAATTAAAACAGCAGCAAAAGAAAAGTCGAATTTTCATTTTTCGAATTTAAAAACAATCTTTCTGTTTTGTAATCTACACATATCATACAACTTACCCTTAAATTTATGACATTAAGTTCATAAGCACCCTGTATAAGTTTTAAGTCTATATTTAAAGTAGTCAAACAATTTTGTAGAAAATTATGTGTAGGTTTTATAATTAGTTGAAAATGACACCGTGGCCGAACTATTATGGGCTTGAGCCCAATATAATAAAAAAATATACTTACAATTCCATCCAAATTCTGACAAACATACTCAATTTCGTATCTGATAGGACTGGCTTGCACTTTGTTACATTTCCACCCCGCTCGATCGCACCCCGGAAAAGTAATTCTAGTTGCACTTTTCCCTATTGTTATACATAAGAGCAAAACGACCCATCCCAATTCAACCCGAAACATTTTGACTGTTGACTGTTCTTCACGGCTGCAGGATGAAGATTGTGAATTTGGATTGAGTGTGCCTTGATATATAAAGCAAAACAACAGAAAAACAGCCGGGGAATTACTTTTGGCACAGATGAGTCGAGGAAGTGGGAATTCACTGCTTATCAAATTTGGATTACTTATCTTAGTCATGTAGATATTTGAACATTGTATTATGTTGGCTTAGAATTTTAATAAATAATTAAATATAACATCATGCTTTATTTATTTTTTATTGTTGTACTAGTTTGTTCTTTATTCGTAGATTTTGGTAATAACTATATAATTGTACCGATGAATATATTGAGTGTCACAACATACATAGGCTCTTAAAACTGTTGTGGAGAGAGCACCACAGTGGTCACTTGTGTAAAATATAATATAAATAAATACAGGGTGTTTCTATAAGCATGTTCACTATTGATAACTTTTTTATTTGAAGAGATACGAGGTTAGTTAAATGAGCAAAATTGTATCATTTTATAATAGAAAATATGATCTGGCCAGCACAATACCTCTCGCCATTTCCCTTTTTGGTTACATAAGTGTAGGACGCAAGCAGTCATGTGACATTGTTTAGTTATTATGTACATAGATGTCAAATGTCAGATTTTTCATTAAAATTCAAAATTTTCGAAATTCACGTAGTTAATTTGTCACTAGGAGTGTGGAATTTACTTGTTGAAGAAAATAAACCACTAAACCACTAAATTTAGAATGAAAAATTATGATATTTGACATCTATGTACATAATTACTAGCTTTCATTCAGACATGGGCCCCCATATCTGCTTGTCAAGACCAACAAAGTCCCACGATTGATCGCGCCCTATTGTATTTAACATTTCTTATATACCTACAATCTACACCGAAAATTCCACTTATATCTATTCATTAGATTTAGATTTTTTAATTTCGAAATGTTTCCAATTCATTGTTGGGATTAACAGTATTTTTGAATTTATAAAACTATCTATAATTTTAATCTCGGAGCCTATGCTTTAAACACAACTCATACACATGGTTACACAATTCAGATCTCAAATGTTTGTAAATGACAGATATATGTCACTGTCAACAAACTAATCATTTCAAATAATAATATTAACGTTTTCAAAAGAAAATAGTAAATGGAACAATAATTATATGGAAAGGAACTTAATACAGTTTTCAGCATAAGTAAATATGTAAAAATATAGGTAAGATAATAAAAACATATATTATCACGGCATATTACCCATTGATGGGTGAGCCAATCTGCTTTGTACGCAGATGTCGGTAATAATAATGGGATATTTATTCACTTCACGCGAATCTTGGGAACAGGTTCGATTCCGACCGACGCAAAATATTTTAGAATTTTAAATGGTACAAAATTGCCCGTGTGGTGCACTTTCCACGGCAGCAATGAATATAGGTAAGTATATAAATAAATATATCATCACGGCATATTACCCATTGCTGGGTCTGTCAATTTGCTTTGTACACAGAGTTCAGTAACGATGATGACATATTTATACCGTGCGAGCGTTTTCCAGGTGTCACCTCATGAGCACTTATTGCTGGCGTGGAGAGTGCACCATAGGGGTTTTTTTGTGCCATTTAAAATTCGAAATATTTGGCGTCGGTCGGGATCGAACCCGGTATTTAAATTTAATTTAATTTTAAGTATTTACATGAATAAAAATTAAATTAAACTGGAGGTGTGTTGGCCACATCAGATTTTTTTCTATCGGGTCGGATAAAGAAAAATTCGAAGAATACCTAAAAGAATTATCTTAATTTTTTTTATTTTTTGGTAAATTACCACAGTAATTACTGTTTAAATTATAAAAAAAATAATTTTAAATTAGGTAGCGTAATTTACCAAGAAATTTATAAATATATATTTCTTTTTATATAATTACTTATACGTATGTTAGTAGTGTATTCTAATTAATTCATTTTTGTGTTTTGGTTGCTTTGATTACAGAATTCGATACAAAAATTTCGGTAATGATGCGGGGTTTTCCCCGGCGTTACGTCACGGGCTCTCATTGTTGGCGTGGAGAGTTCATCATAGGGGTCACCATTTAAAATAGGAAATACTTGGCGTCGGTTGGAATCGAACCCGGTTCCCCAGATTTGCAAGCAATGCCACGAGACCACACAAAAATCGTAAATTAAAATAATACATAGATACTATATTAGTATCTAAGAATGATAATTAAAATATATAATAAATAAAAAAATTCATAGAATAAGTTTATTGGTATAATATACACAAGTATGCTTAAAGCTGGATTATGTCGTCAAAAGATAACAATTTTCATAGAATCCAACCCTGGGTCTTTGCACAAATTTTATAGTCTTAGTCTTAAACTAATTCGTGATAAGTATGCGAACAGATTTCTTTGTAGTTTCATAATCCAGGCGCACTTAATTGTTTTATACTGATCCTTTTAGTTTTTAAAAAAATCTGATGTGGCCAGCACAATACCTTTCGTTAATTCTACGTATTTTGTACAAATTCCACACAGATTTTTTTTACTTCCTTGTACGTAAGTAAAGGAAGTATTGTAATCGAAAAATTCCGGTTTTTAGATTTCAGCGGAAATATCCATTTTGATCATCCCTGAATCCATTTTGACTAATTTCGTCGTGACGTCTGTACATACGTACGTCCGTATATGTACGTACGTATCTCGCATAACTCAAAAACGGTAAGCCGCAGAAAGTTGAAATTTTGTATTTAGGACTCCTATAACATCTAGTTGTGCACCTCCCTTTCTGGTTATTACACAATTTCCAGAAGTGGCACTTTACATGAAGCCTATAATAGATTTTAATGAAAAACTGTTTTAAAATATAATCCAAAACTTTTCAAATTTGGTATACAAGACTTTTATGTCAATCGAAATAATATAATAGATTTTGGTTAAAATAGGCTAACCGGAAGTGGTACATTACTTGAAGTTGTTAACAGTTTTTCTTGAATAAAATGATTTTATTTTGATTTTAGAAATAAATTCTTCAAATAAAAGTTTTAGAGAATTAATTTCTGCTTCTAGCGCATCAAGTATTATTAAATTAGCCCCTTGTATAAGCGAGATATGTAAATTTAAAAATTATATACTTTTTTGTTTTTGTAATAAAGCTTGCTATGGATTAGGACAAAAACATAAAAAAAATGTTCATGTCAAATTACGTTAAATACTTGCAATTTTATGATTCGTACAATAACAAATATTATATTTTTATTGTGAAATTAGTTATATTCATTGTTGTAATCAAATATGTCTTTGTTGGAATCAAAACTCTCTTTAAAAAGAACCGGGTTAGATTATGGTCGCTATATATCTTACTGTTTTGAAGTTAAAATTAATATTTGGTAATTTATTTATTAAAAAAATATGTATAGTTTAATAATCGTACAAGGAAGTCGTGTGGTGTCCACATCAGATTTTTTCAAGAAAAATTGTTAATATCTTCAAATTAGGGTACTTCCCGTTAACCAATCATAAACTAAATCTATTATTAATAATAATTTTTTAATTATAGTATTGGATTTATCGATGGAGAAATTTTCGTCACAAACACAAATTTAATACAGTACGAACTATTTACTTACAACAATGAGAATAATTTAACTGAACTGATATTTTTTAAGAAAAAAAGTTAAATTAATTTTATGTTACATAAATAAATATATCATCACGGCATATTACCCATTGCTGGGTGTGCCAATTTTCTTCGTTGTATTTTAAAGAAACTACCACTTCCGGTTGTCTAATTGTTACCAAAACCTATTCAGATCTTCCCATGAATGTCCGATTGGGAAATACGTTGTTAAACAAATTTTAAGTCTTATAGTTTTTGAGTAACCGTCCTTCCAACATCCCACACACACACATCCACACACACACACACACACACACACACACACACACACACACACAGACATCATCGTAAAAATGTTAAAATCGGATTGTAGGGACCTTAAAACGTGCTTATTCAATAAAATCTGGATATGCGATTTTTAGCATGAATCCAATACCTCTCTTAGCGAGAGGTAAACAGGATCATTACAGATCATACCATTTCCAAAATCACCAGGAGTTAGTTATGGACGAATGAATTAATGTTAGATTAGTTGTATAGAATTTGAGAAATCGTACCTACAACATCCTAACACACACACACACACACATCCACACACACAGATATCATCGTAAAAATAATATACAAATAAATATTATATTTTTTTTAATTTTCAAAAATGTCTGACCTTGAACCGAAAACAATTTGTTTTTTCAATATTTGGCCTCGCTTTACTCCAAATTCACGCACCGCCACCGTCCTATTTTTCTTCCCCGGTTACCCCTCGGTTTTAGGCTACGTACAAACCCACGTTTAAAGAACCAGTGAACTAGTATAAACATGTATGTTACATTTTTATAACCCCAATTTTAATCCATGTTATATCCTTGTTATAAATCGTGGTTGTATGTGTTAATAAATAAACGTAACGACCGAACGTAATTCTCAAATATAAGTGAGACTGAGACAATTACTCTGATGCCGCCTCCGAATCCGAAGCGTAGATGTTGGATGGAGAAGAAGAATGCTCGTGCTGCCGGTCATATTTTCCACGGGGCTGGAACTGATGTCTTTAATCGGGGAACCGGCGTCACAAATCAACCAAAGGTTTGACAGTGTCATTAAGAACTGGCTTGTATGTCGGCTATACTTCATGCGCCACCGTATATTACTGCAACTTACAGCACGGCGCCTTCAACACGGATGGGTTTCGTCCGAAAACGACAACTTTTCAGGAAGAATTCAATTCTACAGAATTTTGTTGTTGATTTTGTAAACAAACAAATGTACGTAGTTCAATTTTTTAATGTTATCCGATCAAGGTCGTCAATTATATGAGTTAAGATGTTAGCTCCGCCCATTATATCAAATTCAGTATTGTCATTGTCGTTTACTTAGTTTTTATGGAGGTACATAAGATACTACTAGTATTTTATTATTATACAAATGAATTAATTATTCCTAAAAGCGTACAAGTCACCTTCTTTTACTAATTTTGTACACAAAATTAAAAATCTGTTGTGGCCAGCACAATACCTCTCGCCATTTTCATTTTATGTTACATAGGGTGCAAGCAGTTATGTGACTTTGTTAGTCTTGGCAAGTAGATATGGGGGCCCGTGTCAGAATAACAGCTAGTAATGTATATAGGTATCAAGTATCATAAGTTTTCATTCAAAACATTATGATTTTCCAAATCCATGTGCATTATTTTCCTCGACAAGTATATTCCATACTATTGATGACAAGTAAACATCAGAATAATTTGAAATTTTGAATGAAAAATTATGACATATGACAATTGTGATATCTATGTAAATAACTACTAGCTGTCATTCTGACACGGATCCTCATATCTGCTTGTCAAGGCTAGCAAAGTCACATGACTGCTCGCGCCCTATAAATAACGAATTTAACATTTTTTGTACGCACAAATAATTGAAATTATCTCTCTTCTTTCGTTCTATGAGAAATTTTGTTCTACTTTTCTAACATGTTCAAAATTCTTCAAATTCATTGACGGTATTAGCAGTATTTCTTGAGGATATACGTACTATTAACATACCTATAATTTAAATACATATTTATTTAATAATACAATAATATATATATTAATTTTACTCGTACCTCCCAGAAAAATCAACCAGTTATGTTAATAAAATTACTTATTTTTGAAACTGACATTTTGCATTTATCTGTCAATTACAAACATTTAAATATCTCAAATGTTTTTTGCACAACGAGATTTATTACAACAGATTATGCTATATTTATTATATACTATATCTCCAAACCTATAGGAGATATAATAAAAAAATTAAATGTATCAGATTGAGAATTTAATTATCTTTATTATTTGTAGTAACAAATTTTCAACAAATAATATTTAGATTAATTTTTTAAAAACTACCACTTCGGGTTGTCCAATTGTTACCAGAACCTATTCAACTCTTCCCCCTGTTAGATTGAGGAATCCGTAGTTACACACAGTGCCGTTTTTAAGATTTTCGGGGCCCTGGGCCATTAGTACGTGGGGGCCCCTCCCCTCCCCACCTATAAAATATTTTTCAACAAAAACAGATATTTTATAATAATAATAATTTATTTTCCGGGGCTACAAATACAATAGTATCGGAATAGTCAAAGTTACAATAAAAAATTACAAAGAATACAACAGAAATAGGTTTAATATCTTTGTCATGGATTATTAGACAGGTTTTCTTCGGGACTTTTGTAATGCTAAATCTTCGATCACATCTTTAAAATCAATTTTTTGCAAAACATCATTTTCAATGCTCATCAGATATAAACATTAAACTTTTTCTGCGAGTCCCTAATAATTGCAATTATTTGAAAGTATTCGGGTTTATTGTTGGCTCTCAGTTCGTTTCTTGTTTTTCAGGGGCCCCCAAGAACCTTGCAGAAGTATTCACAACTTTTGTTTGTTTAATGTTTGATCAAAAGAAAAAAACATAAAAATGTCAATGATTTTTTGTTGTGACAATTTTTTTTTCAATCACATAAACTTTTGGGGGCCCCCAGGACCTCGGGGCCCTGGGCCCGGGCCCAAGTGGACCGTGCCTAAAGACAACACTGGTTACACAGGTCTTTAATCTTATAAAATTTGAGAAACCGTACCTCCAACGACCTCACACACACACATAAATATTTGTGATAATATCAAATAGATAGAAAAGCTAAAAACAATATCTGATAAACATGTTAAATAATAAGTATTTAAATTTTAACAGGTTTTTTTGTGTGATTTTTTTTTCTGATAGAAAGAACGATAGAAGAAATATTGCTATAAATTGAAAATGTGTTTTTACCTAAAAATCTCCTAATCTTCTACAACTTAATCGAATATTATAAATAATATGTTACTAAAGGATTCAACGCATGATGAATCTAATGAAAACTACTTTTAAATAATTTATTAGAAGAAAAAGAGGGTCACGAATTGATAGTAAAAATCAAAATATTGAATAGAACAATAAATTGATACAATGTTTTGCGTAGCGTAAATAATTTAATCCTAAAAATATTACTCCTTAAAAATAATTGCTCAAAAATCCAGCCCCCCGAGAATTTTTAAAAGTCGGTGCCATTGTTTATATATCAAGTAAAAGTGTAACACGAACATATACTATTTTCCACAAATTGCATACCGAAAGTTCCATGGAAAAGATTATATATATCCAATAAAATTATAATTATTAAATTGCACTTGACACTGACATCTGTCAATTAAAATTATTTTCCATGGTTATAGCGTAGCTGGCTGATTTATGAAAGCTAATCTCTTTATAATTCTTTAACTATACAGGGTGTAATATTTTAATGGGCCCAGCATATATCTCGCTTATTTATTAAGTTAGTAATTTCTTTCATATAACATGATTTATACAGCAACATGTAGGCTACTGGATGACGGATGTACATTCATGATACCACTTCCGGTTTATTAGTAATTAATATCAACTTTGAAATTTCAAATGGAACATAGGTACTATATTTTTTTCAAATTTGAAAAGTACATCAAATTTGCTTAACAATCATGTAAAATAATCCGTATGTTACATTGTTAAAAAGTAAAATGGCGGGCACTTTTTTATACTCCTAGTAGAAAAGAGAATAGTGAGCCATGACTATGGCTTGAAATAAAACAATTGTAACACGGTAAATGTCAACCTATAAATACTCAGTAAACACATTAAACGAACTGAAGAATAAAATTGAAGCAGCAATTGAATCTTTATCTGCAGACCAAATAGAAAGGGCTACTTATTCTGTTTCAAAACGTTGTGAAAAACGTATTGAAGAGGCTGGGAGTCATTTTGAATATTTGTTGTGAAATCATTTTGTTGTTATTAAGTGTTCCTTATTCTTATTTTCTGTATTATTATCACAAAAAAAATATTATTTCGTTTAATAATAATAAAGGGTTTTCCAATAAGAGGTGTTATTTTGAATAGCCCGCTATTTCGGTAGATGTCGCTTTTGAAGCTGTCATTTTTTGACATTTGACAAGTAGAAACTACGCCATTAATAAAAAATGGAACGATACACGCTTCAACAACGCATTGAAATTATTAAAATTCACTATAAAAATGGTGAAAATTTGGCAGAGACGGTTCGTAAAACTCGACAATTTTTGGGTCGTCGTGAAGCACCTTGTCGGACCGCAATACAGAAATTGGTGGAAAAATTCGAGCTGTTGGGACAAGTTAGTGATGTGAAGAATAAAACCCGTGCACGTCGCTCAAGAACAGCCGAGAATATTGCTGCTGTAGCCGAAAGTGTTGAAGAAAACCCAGGTTTGTCCATTCCTCGTCGTTCTTTGGAATTAGGCATTCCACAAACGTCATTACACCGTATTTTGCATAAAGATTTGGGTCTTAAGGCTTATAAAGTCCAGTTAACACAAGAACTCAAGCCGGCCGATCATCAACAACGTCGTGTCTTTGCTGATTGGGTCGTTGAAATGCATGAAAATGATCCGGAATTCCATCGAAAAATCATCTTGAGTGATGAGGCCCATTTCCACCTCGGTGGCTTCGTCAACAAACAAAATTGTCGCATCTGGGGCTCAGAAAACCCAAGAGTTATTGTTGAAAAGCCTCTCTATCATCAACGTGTGACTGTTTGGTGCGGTTTATGGTCCGGCGGAGTCATTGGACCTTACTTTTTCGAAAATGAGGCTGGAGCAACAGTTACGGTGAATGGATTGCGCTATCCAGAGATGATTAACGACTTTTTATGGCCGGAATTGGATGGTATTGATCTGGACAACGTTTACTTTCAACAAGACGGCGCTACGTGCCACACAAGCAACGAAACCATTGATCTTTTACGGGAAAAGTTTCCGGACCGTGTTATCTCTCGAAGAGGTGATCACAATTGGCCACCGAGATCTTGTGATTTAACACCTTGCGACTTGTTTCTTTGGGGCCACGTGAAAGAGAAGGTCTACGCCAACTGCCCAGCGTCGACTCAAGACCTCAAAGATGGAATTCGTGAGGCTATCGAGGACATAGAACAGCCACTTTGCGATTTGGTTATGGAAAATTTCATGAAAAGGATATTGTCCTGTCAGCGTGGTCGTGGTGGTCATTTGCCTGATGTTATTTTCCACTATTAACGGCATACCTTCCTCTTTATAATGAAATAAACATCCGATCATTTATATTAAAAAATGGCATTTTTCTTTGAATATCAAAATAACACCTCTTATTGGAAAACCCTTTAGTTACAATTTTTATAGTTCATTGGCGTTAACTGGCACTTTATCAAGAGCTAAAAAAACCAGGCCTAAAACTCCTTCATACCCTGTCTGGTACACCCGCCACAATGTGACGTGGTTGTGTGTGACCAGCTGTTAAAAGTATCCTTGCAATTTCAGACTAACTTTGACTCACATCCCCACGCCTAGCTTCACACTGTATCTTTCCTACGCCATATCCTAAAGACAGTTCAGCAGGTCAAAAATACCCAGCAGGCAACAGAGCTGAGTCAGTTAGGAGAAAATTAATGCGGTTGTGTTGAAATTTTCTTCTCCTGCGGACGATTCCTGCTGGTCCGATTTCTCCTGCTCGACAGCCAGATGATTTCTCGGTGATGGACGAGGGAAATCTGTGCGAGTTTGGGCCATAGCGCTGCGGGCCGTCGCGGCGTCTGATAAGTGGCGTCAATATTAAACATGATTTCTTGTTTCTTACCAGCAATATTGCCCGCACTAAATCACGCCAATGGACTCGGAACGTGACACGGATTTATCAACACCACTAAACTTGAATACGCCCTACACACACTATGTAAATACAAAGAATACTCTTCTAACTGCTCAATAATGGTTTAATTATAAATTTTAATCTGGTATTCAAAATTGATAAAGACAAAGTTTTATAGTTTGAGAGTTACACTAGAATAAATAAATAAAATATTTCATCACGGTATATTACCCATTGCTGGGTGTGCCAATCTGCTTCATACACAGATATCGGTAATGATGGAATATTTGTACCGTGCGGGCGCTTACCAGGCGTCACCTCACGGGCACTCATTGCTGGCGTAGAAAGTGCGCCACAGGGGTCAATTTTGTGCCATTAAAATTTGATGTAATTTTTGGCGTCGGTCGGGATCGAACCCGGGTCCCCAAATTCGCGACCAGACACTCAGGCACACGGCCACGAGAAATAATATATATATTTTAGAATTTTATATTTATTAGCATCTATACGACTTCAAATTAATTTATTTCATCCCTAAAAGAATTATAGCGCACATCCAATAAAAATCTCCGTTGACATCCCCTCTTCCATTGACAGATTAATACCAATATTTATTGCAATACATTTGAAGGTCGCGATGACAACGGGTCACTTGGAGGTCACGTCATATAAGCTTACGACCCTTGAACCGATGCCAATTGTGTTATGAATCCGAACAATTGAAAAAAATTTATTTGTTGGTTCTTGTCACATTCATAATATACTATGAAATGGTTTGAAAGATGGGTATTTTTGAGAAATTTACTGGAATTATTTGAAGATTATTACGAAACCTTGATGAAAATGTTTTCCTATTTCATATCTAAGTAGATTAGTACTATCAAAATATAAGTGACCTTGTAACATTCAAATTTTTCGCAAACCGGAAATGCATTAGATAAAATAAAATTTCTTAACTACATTTTTCATATAAACACATAGGGTGATTCATCGGTCGGTTCTTTTTTACCTCTCGCTAAGAGTGGTATTGGATTGATGCTAAAAATCGCATATCCAGATTTTAATGAATAAGCACGTTTTAAGGTTCCTACAATCCGATTTTAACATTTTTGCGATGATGTCTGTGTGTGTATGTGTGTATATATGTAGGATGTTGGAAGGACGATTACTCAAAAACTATAAGATTTTTATTTATTTAACTACGTATTTCCCAATCGGACATTCATGGGAAGAACTGAAAAGGTTTTGGTAACAATTGAACAACCGGAAGTAGAATATTCTTGAAAAAAAATCTGAATAATATTTTTTGAAAATTTTTCGTGGTAATATTAAAGAAAATTAAATTCTCTATCTGATATATTTAAATATTCTATTATATATTCTATAGATTTAGAGATAAAAGAAAGATAATATATAAAATAATCTGTTGTAATAAATTTTACAGCCGAAAGAATGCCATGGAAAAAAGTTGAAAATTTAAATTGTTTGTAAATGACAGATAAATGTCAGTGTCAGAAATCCGGAGACATTACTGAAGACTTTTTCTGGGAAGTACATACATTATATTATTTCTTAATGTATTAATAGTTAAATATTTAAAATTATAGGTATATTACATATATCCTTCAAAAATACTGTCAATCCTGACAGTGAATTGGAAACATTTCGAAGAATTAGAAGAGGACAAAATTTCTTCATAAAATGAATTTAAAATTAAACAATCTAAATATAAGGAATAGATATATGTGAGTAGAATTTTTGGTGTAGAGTGTAGGTATACAAGAAATGTAAAATACACGGGCACGAGCAGTCATGTGACTTTGTTGGCCTTGACAAACAGATATGGGAGCCCATGTCAGAATGATAGCTAGTAATTATGTATATAGATGTCAAATATCATAATTTCTCATTCTAAATTTAGTAATTATCCAATTCCATGTGGTTTATTTTCCTCGACAAGTCAATTCCACACTGGTGACAAATTAACTACGTGAATTTAGAAAATCTTGAAATTTTCAATGAAAAATTCTGACATTTGACATCTATGTACATAATTACTAATTATCATTCTGAAACGGGCCCACACATCTGCTTGTCAAGGCCAACAATGTAACATGACTGTTCGCGCCTTATACTTATGTAACCAAAAAAGGAAGTGGCGAGAGGTATTGTGTTGGTCACAACAGATTTTTAATTTTTAATACCTCGCAAGTTATGAACTGTTTGACTACAGTTCTCCATCTGTAGAAAATTAATAGGTACACTCTTTAATTTTCAAATAATACATTTATTTATTATTACTTAATACTCACAGGATGTATTTCTTTTTAATAATTATTTAAATATTTCAACCAGAACCGATTGTAAAATACATACGGCCTTTGTATTTTGGCTTGTAACATTTTTCATTTGACCTGTATTATTTGTAATTATTTAGCCAGGTGTAGTGAAATACGCCGCTTTTGTTACTAGACCGTTTAGAGGTTATAAATATATGATAGTGCTTTAATATCACTTGTGCCAGATGCCCTAAATTGGTATGAATGGGCGACGAAAACATTAAACCCTTCTAACGACGGCACTGGTGGTACTAGTTTCTACACGCCTCTGTTTACAATAAATTTATATATGAAACATCTATACTTCGTTTCAAAATAATCTGGAGTAATTAACCAAAATTTCCAAGAATTGTATAGAATTTTTGCGCCAAATAAACCCACTAAAAAACTCATAGATACATAGTATAATATTATATACTATATCCCCAAACCTATATGAGATATAATAAAAAATCTGATGTGACCAACACAGTACCTCCCGCCATTTACCTATGTATATAATTTTTATATTACTTTATAAATTTATCCATAAAATATATAGAAAAAGTATTAAAGCAAACTTGTAGAAAATGGAATAATCTTTAATTTTTATAATAAGAAATTGAGAAAATATTACATTTAAAGGTATTTTTTGAAGAAAAACTATCTTGAGCTTCAAGTAAACTGCCATTTCCGGTTATCCGATTGCCACCAAAATCTAATCAGATCTTTCCATATTAGAATAATGTAGAAATACACGGGTTCAAAACTTTCTGAATGATAGTATTTGAGTTAGAGCGTAAACAGGATCCACACACACACACACACATACATACATACACACAGACATCATCGTGAAAATGTTAAAAATGGATTCTAGGGACCTCAAAACGTGGTCGTTTACCAAAATCTCGATATGCGATGTTTAGCACGATCCCTATACCTCCCTTACCAAGGGTAGCGGGAGGTAAAAATTAATTGTGTCAGATTGAGAATTTAATTTTCTTTAATATTACCAAGAAAAATTTTCAGAAAATAATATTTAGAAGATTTTTTTTCAAGAATCTGCTACTTCCGGTTGTCTAGTTGTTACCAAAACCTTTTCAGCTCTTCCTATTAATGTCCGATTGAAAAATACCTAGTTAAATAAATATTAAGCCTTATAGTTTTTGAGTAATCGTCCTTCCAACGTGCCACACACACACACACACAGACATCATCGTAAAAATGTTAAAATCGGATTGTAGGGACTTTAAAACGTACTTAATCATTAAAATCTGGATATGCGATTTTTAGCATGAATCCAATACCTCTCTTAGCGAGTCTCAGTTATAGACATAATTAATAGCTGTCATTCTGATACAGGCCCCCATATTGGATTGTCAAGGTCAGTAAAGTCACGTGACTGCTCGCACCCTATGGAATTTGTACAATACCTTTGAATATATAATACATATAAGAACGGCAACGCATATGGCCTAGCAAAATACTATATCTGTCTCTTTTTATTCACAAAATTATTATAGATAGCTAGTGACTCCTACCACAAAACTATGAACTACGGTAAATCGTGCTGACAGCATTGCCAGATACTATTTGCTAGAGGTATTTAATAATCAATAATTCAAAAATATTGTTTCATAATAACCAGATAATATATTTTGAATCTTCAATGTACATGTATACTTGTTTTACAGTAGCAAACTTAAAAACCTTTATAAAATCTTAACTTGCTGTTCTAGCTACGTGGCAACACTGTGCAACATCCACCTATTATGTATTTTTTGAACTAACTCAGAAATAATTCGTATACGGAGGGATAGATGGCACCTTCTCTCGAAATATTTAATCTAAATACATTACGTTGGTGTTCTTATATGTATTATATATTCAAAGATAATACGCAGGATTGGCGGAAGGTAATGTGCTGGCCATGTTCTTGTAGTGGTTAATCAAATTTTTAATTACTGTTGCAAACTTTTCTCTCGTATTCTCGTCAGCTTGCTCGCGCAGTTTGAATCGGTGTTGAAAGACATTAATTATCTTCAGACACTGACAGTTATTATTTGGAAACATCGAAAAAAGACGATTAGTGATTGAAGGCGATAATAAGTTGTGAGGTTTCAAGAAGTACAAAGTTTAGAAGGGAAGCAGCGAGCAAGAGCAACGCGCCCAACAGACATCCGCTGCTTGATTAACTATCGAATCGGCGGATTTTATTATCTCAAATGGGATAAAATACTTCGGATTTGTTGCTAATAATGTCAGATGTCGAAACGTTCTGTTTTCTTATCTGATCATACAAAAATATAAATCAAATTTGATGGAATGCATTAATTAACAAAACATGAGTTTTCAGAAAAAAAAAAATGGACGATGCTATTTATATATTGCTTATTTTAACATAGCATACCATAAGCTTTAAAATTCATATTTAATAAAGAATTAGTGGTGCGTTTGCTTATATACACGATTTAAAATATACTCCTTGAAACGCGTGTCCAAAGTGATACGTATTTCCTTGCTTTTTTCCGCTAGAGGCTAGAGTTTCACGGCTTGACTTGATATTCAAGTTACTTGACTTGAAATCAAGCCAAGCTCAAGTCAAGTAATAGTAGCCGAAAGTCAAGTCAAGTCAAGTAGTTACAATTTCAAGTACATGAAAAATCAAGTAGTTATTTTTCAATTACTTGAAAAAGTCAAGTAGTTATCTTTTTATTTACTAGAAAAATCTTCAGGGCTACATTTTTCATATAGTTCCTTAAGTTTTATAACAATATCAGTAATATACCTTGAAATATAGACTTTTATTCATAAAAATAAATCATACATTCAAAATTAAAAATGATTTAAAAGTATAATATATGAATTAACAAACTATTTATAGTATATGTAGTATGGTGGACCTTAAATGGGGACAAGTCGAATTTTAACCGGGCCGCCTCCTAAAGTGGTTCCAAGTAAATAAATAAAAATATACTGGCAATGATTCCGCTTAAATTTAATATACCGTGCCTAAATACACTTGATTTTTTTCCATTTAAATAACATTGGTTTTGGCACATTTTGGAACTTTATTTTTCTCCGAGATATTAAGATGTTTAAAAAATTCATTCATTATTGAAATATATACTAGAAAGTCCCGACAATATGTGGACAAAATCTAAACTCCCGCTTATGATTCTTAATTCGAATGGAGTATAGCTTTTTGGGCTTTTGTGCGATAGTTTAACCATCTACAGTTATCTTAATAATAATGATTAGGACTTCAAATTTTGTCGACATATTCTCGGGTCATTCTAGTATATATTCCAATATTGAGTGAATTTTTTAAACTTCTCACAGCACAGCGTATGGCGCGCCACGCCATCCCACACACAGCTAGGTTATGATTCTACTGATTCGCGCGTTTTCGTGCATAACCGGTTCGTTATCAAGTAGCTTGAATTTGCTTGAAATTGTCAAGTCAAGTAGTAACGATAGAAAATCAAGTCAAGTCAAGTAATAAATTGATTTTCAAGTCAAGTAATTTACAAAAACATCAAGCTACTTTACTTGATGAAACCCTGCTAGAGGCGCAACGTGACAACCAGGACCGTGCGATATGGAGCTAAGGAGCAATCACTTCAGGCGCACACAGAACTAAAACGATAGATATATTCTGATTGATATCCTCTTGATAATCATTCAGTTAAGCAGCTAGAGCCAGTTCGTTTTATATTCTTCTGTATTGAACCAAATAAATGAAAAATTTACTCTTTTATAAATAAATATTGTTCTTTGTGCAAAGTTATATTTCAGCGCCCCCCATAATGCGAATTAACACATTCTTTACATTTTAAACTATAGTTTTGATTCTACGAAATACGAAAAATACTAGATTTAAAATATTGATGAAATATTCTTTCTTAGATTCATTGTTGCAATCAAAATATTTTGTTGTAATCAACAATTTTACAGTTATAAAAATATCAGAAAATTATCCCTTTAGCAGGATATTCATTTTTTTAATTCTAATAAATTCATTGTTAGATTCATTCTTGTAATCAATATTAATGAGCTATACTCAAAATATTTATTGTTGTAATCAACAGCTTCACAATTATATAATAAATAAACCCATATTTTATTTGTTATAAGTCGTTAAAAAAACTTTTTTTGATCGTTTTTTTTTTGCTAGGAGTGTATTTATAATCTTATTAATCGTATCAATCATATCAAAAATATATATTACATATATTATCAGGTAATTATTTTCATTTTATTATATTCCAGTGTTTCAATACATAATCAGAACGAATATAAATTTTCTAATTTAATGTTATGTCAGTTTGATACAATCTTGACACATAATTTAAAATTTTCCTATATTTTGTTTGTAAAAAGTAGGCTAGAATAAGGTCGTTCTCATCTAGCGCAGAACATAACGCAAAATATTAATAAAAATATACACCCGTATAGAAATCAAAATGCACTTACCTTTAAATTGTTGTAAATCCTCTTAGTTCTCCATTAATTATGTAAGTCCCACAATAATTTGAACCGCACTCACAGTGTATAATAAAATCCAATCACTAACACTTCACACAAATACATATTTTCACTATTGAACTGAAACTGACAATTCCAAACAATACCAAATACAAAATCTAATTAATTATTCATAACTAGCATTGTTGAACAAGCTTGTCTTTTCGAGCCGTATGCTGTCTATGTTAACAAAATATAACTCAATAAAAATATAATACAATAAATGTATATTTATTGAATAGATAGTAGTCCATTAGATGAAAGGACAAGTTTATTCTGCTTCTGAATATCATTTTTGTTGTAAAATTTTTATGGAATATAATTGTTTAATTATTTAATTTGTAGCAATTAGACTAGTAAATATGCTGAATAAAATGATGCAATTTCTACCTAGTTTTGGGTGTATTCTTGTGAAGTGTTAAGTGATTAGAATATTATATATTGTATAGGGCGGTTACATTACTGTGATTGCAAAATTTATGAAAATTAATTTCTTTATGAATTTTTATCTCTAAATTCATTGAATATGACGAAAATGATGCAATCTGATCGTATTTTCTTAATTTATTTTCATTGACACTGACAACCGTCAATTTGAATTATCTGAATATTAGTAGTTTCCATGGTTATCATTTAGCATAGTCAACGGTAAATAATATAATTTTTATGTTGGTATTATCCATGAAATTGAGGGTAAAGGTAACTGACAATATACTCACTTAATTGCCATCTTAAATTTTATTATTTTAAAAAAATTATTTGCGAATTATTAAAGACGAAACCATTTGTCACATGCAGACAATGGTTTATTTGCAAATAAATTATTATTAAACCTAAGAAATTTTATTATAAGCAATGTATTCAAGTTCTATACACTCTATATACCATATCAAAATTTGTTGAAATGGAGTAATAATCATAGCATCCAGAAGTTTATTTATTCTTGCTTTTAATATAATTGTAGGTGGTACTTTAATAAATAAATATCTTTGCAAATAATTTTACTAAAAAAAATAATTTAATATAGTAATTAATTGAATATATTGTCAGTTTCCTTTACCTTCAGTTTATAAATAATACTAACATAAATATTGTATTATTTGCTGTTGGAACTAAAAAAAATAGCATGTGTTTGTTGTCATATATTTGCCCGTAGATTATTGTTAAAATGATAAATTTAGGTAATAACATTAAATTTAAATCCAGTACACTTTATTAATACATAAAATAAAAAATCTGTTGTGGCCAGCACAATACCTTCCGTCAATCCTGTGTATTATGTATAAATTTCATACATCAATTTTCTTGCAAAAGATTCTAAATTGCCAGTAATATTATTTCATAAACAAACTATGCAAATTGCACTTGACACTGATATCTTCTTTTTCTTCTCCTTCTTTAGCTTTTCCTATTCGTTAGGGGTCGCTTTTTTATTTTCTTCTTCCACTCCTTTCTGTTTTGCGTGTCGTTCTCATTCAGGTTATTTTTTCTCAAGTCTGTCGTAATACAGTCCTTCCATCTTAGATTTGGTCTTCCTCTGTTTCTTCAGCCAGCTATTACTAAGCTATACATTCTTCTTCCAATATATTCCTTATTTCTCCTCATGACATGTTCAAACCAATGTAATCGTATCTATTGCATCTTTCTAGAAACTTAACACTAGAGTTATTTCCTTACCGTATCTTTCCGTGTCTTCCCCAACAGCTACTTCAACATCCTCATCTCTGCCACATTCATTTACTTTTATTGATACTGACATCTGTCAATTTGAATTATCTGAATATATTAGCAATTTTCATGGTTAACATAGCTGGCTGATTTATGAATTTATAATTCTTTAAATCTATATTTATTGAATATAAATAAATAAATGCAATCAAATCGTATAAAGAATAATATATTCTTTAAGATATAATAACGTTAAATGTCAATAAATCATATTTAACTGTTAAATCTTCAATTGAGGCTACTTTCGGTTAACCAATTATAACCAAAATTTAATCACTTGTACTTCTGGATGTAAAAAAATATAATTTTTGGAATTGTGGTATTGAAGTTATGCGATTCGAAATTTTCGTCACATACACACAGACACACATACATACAGACATCATCGTAAAAATGGTAAAATCGTATTAAATGAACCGTAAAACATGCTTATTCACTAAAAACTCATCATTGAATTTTTTAACCAAACACAATACTGACGGAAGGAAAAAATTGTCCAAATATAGTCTTAACTATTTGTAATCTAAAAATTAATTTCTTCTTGCCGTTAATATATTTTTTTAGGGAGTACGAATACATTTGGGCTTGGCCTTGTATAAGAATTGCTTTTAATTCAGTGGAAATAGACTTTTGAGTAAATTGTGTCTTTGTAAAGCGCAAGGCTGAAGCGTCAGAATATCAGGTGGTCATGCATTTCACCTTCCATTATCCTTTTGGTATTATCCAGTATTTCTCGGCGACCGGATGGAGCTTAACATTATATTCATATTGGGGGAACGAGGAAATAAAAATATTTCAATAGTCCGGGCTGTTTTAATCCTCTAAAGTACTCATCTGTTACGGCTCCTAAGCCGCGCGGTTTCCAAGTGATTCATACAGCACCAACCGCCTCCAGTTAATGTCTTTTTATTACACAGTAAGGAACACACGTGTTGTCCATGGCGTAGCCCTCTCTACAACCACGACTGCCAAACTGTTCTGCCAGATAATAACTGTTAATCTATTGATATTCGAGGCTGAGGAAAAAAGTAGCCGGAATTGTTGCTTAGAGCCAAGCAGGTGACGGTTGGATGCAAATATATTTTTCTTGGTTGGCTGTCACTACTAATGAAAGCGTCGAACGGTCCGGTACCCGTTTTAACGTATGTCCTGAAAGTTTTGGTACAATTTTTTACCTCCCGCTCCCCTTGGTGTGTGTATGTGTGGATCCTTTTTACGCTCTAACTCAAATAATGTCGTTCAGAAAATTTTGAAACCTTGTATTTCTACCTTATATGAAAAGATACCATTAGATTTTTGAGTAAATCAGATAACCGGAAATAGCACTTCACTGGAAGCTCAAAATAATATTTCTTCGAAAAATACCTTTAAATGTTATTTTTTCGAGATTTCTTATTATAAAAATTAAAGTTTTTTAAACTTTCTATAGGTTTGCGTTAATACTTTTTATATATATTTTATGGATAAATTTCTAAAATTATCTATAATTTTAATCCCGGAGCCTACGTTCACAACTCCATGGTTACACATTTCAGATCTCAAATGTATGTAACTGACAGATATATGTCACTGTCAACAAACTAATCATTTCAAATAATAATAGTAACGTTTTAAAAAGAAAATAGTAAATGGAACAATAATTATATGGAAAGGACCTTAATACAGTTTCCAACATACGTAAATATGTAGGAATATGGGTAAGATAATAAAAATATATAATATATCATCACGGCATATTACCCATTGCTGGATTAGCCAATCTGCTTTGTACACATATGTCGGTAATAATGATGACATATTTATACCATGCGGGCGTTGCTTCACGCGAATCTGGGGAAACGGGTTCGATTCTGATGACGCCAAATATTTTAGAATTTTAAATGCCACAAAATTGATCCCTGTGGTGCACTCTCCACGCCAGAAATGAATATTGGTAAGTATATAAATAAATAAAATGTATTATCACGGCACATTACCCATTGCTGGGTCTGACATATTTGTACAGTGCGGGCATTTACCAGGTGTCACCTCACGAGTACTTATTGCTGGCGTGGAGAGTGCACCACAGGGGTCATTTTTGTGCCATTTAAAATTCAAAATATTTAAATTTAATTTAATTTTAAGTATTTACATGAATAAAAATTAAATTAAACGGGAGGTATTGTGTTGGCCACATCAGATTTTTTACTTCCTTGTACGTAAGTAAAGGAAGTATTGTAATCGCGAAAAATTTCGGTTTTCAGATTTCAGCGGAAATATCCATTTTGATCATCCCTGAATCCATTTTGACTAATTTCGTCGTGACGTCTGTACGTACGTCCGTACGTACGTATCTCGCATACCTAACTCAAAAACGGTAAGCCGTAGAAAGTTGAAATTTTGTATTTAGGACTCCTATAACATCTAGTTGTGCACCTCCCTTTCTGGTTATTACACAATATCCAGAAGTGGCACTTTACATGAAGCCTGTAATAGATTTTAATGAAAAACTGTTTTAAAATATAATCCAAAACTTTTCAAATTTGGTATACAAGACTTTTATGTCAATCGAAATAACATAATAGATTTTGGTTAAAATAGGTTAACCGGAAGTGGTACATTACTTGAAGTTGTTAACAGTTTTTCTTGAATAAAATGATTTTATTTTGATTTTAGAGATAAATGCTTCAAATAAAAGTTTTAGAGAATTAATTTCTGCGTCTAGCACATCAAGTATTATTAAATTAACCCTTTGTATAAGCGATATATGTAAATTTAAAAATTATATACTTTTTTGTTTTTGTAATAAAGCTTGCTATGGATTAGGACAAAAACATAAAAAAAATGTTCATGTCAAATTACGTTAAATACGTGCAATTTTATGATTCGTACAATAACAAATATTATATTTTTATTGTGAAATTAGTCATATTCATTGTTGTAATCAAATATTTCTTTGTTGTAATCAAAACTCTCTTTAAAAAGAACCGGGTTAGATTATGGTCGCTATATATCTTACTGTTTTGAAGTTAAAATTAATATTTTGTAATTTAGTTATTAAAAAAATATGTATAGTTTAATAATCGTACAAGGAAGTCATGTAGTGTCCACATCAGGTTTTTTATGTTCTGGTGTTGCGGGCAACACCCTTACGTAATTTTACCCTTAGAATTGAATGGCAAAGTCACCAAAAACGTATCTTCACCAAATTTTGGGTTATTACCCAAAAACGCAACTTTTGGGGCCAAATTTAAACGTAATATCTCAACAGTCAAAGTATGAGACCTTTGGCACCCAAAAATGAGTACCGTACTTAAACTTCATTTTCTGTCGGTCCCTTACAATCGTTTAGAAGTATGTATATTCGTAATACACATAATAATTAAGATTAAAAGTTCTGCGACAATAAAAGTTTGAGAATCCCGTTCGAACATGGTAATGCCTTGCCGATACGTGATTCTTTTAATTTCTGCGTTAATTCTGTGTGTTTATTGTGCCCCAGACTGTATTTTACGTTTTATTTTTCTACCGGCCGGCGAGCGATATTAGCAATGTTTGAATATATTTATAGCGGGATGTATTAATTCGATTTACTTGAATTTACAGATATGAGCATGCGGCTTATCCTATACGGGGTTATTTATCGCGTATTAAATTTTACCCAACTTTTATTCACTGGTTAATCCCAGATAACTACAATATCGCGCATCCATCATTTATAGATGCAGCCAGGCCAAACTTCCCGGCTAATTTTTCAAATAAATATTAACGGCTTCTTTATCTGAATAAGGGCAATAAAAATTAATATTATTGCCCCTTGTATCACATAAATTTACTAAATGGTTCTAGATAAATAATTTGTTATTTATAAGTCCGGAAAATGTTCTAGTGCAAGTCGAAACGAGTACTGGCAGCTTGTGAGAACTGTAAAGATACTTTCTAGACATGTTACTTACAAAATTATTCCTACACTTTATTTTTATCAGTAAAATGTAATATAAAAATCTGTGTGGCCAGCACAAACCCTCTCGCCATTTTCATTTTATGTTGCATAGAGTGCAACAAGCAGATGTGGGGGCCCGTTTCAGAATGATAATTAGTAATTATGTACATAGATGTCAAATGTCAGAATTTTTCATTAAAAATTTCAAGATTTTCTAAATTCACGTAGTTAATTTGTCACCAGGAGTGTGGAAATTACTTGTCGAGGAAAATAAACAACATGGAATTGGAAAATCACTAAATTTAGAATGAGAAATTATGATATTTGACATCTATATACATAATTACTAGCTATCATTCTGACATGGGCCCCCATATCTGCTTGTCAAGGCCAACAAAGCCACATGACTGCTCGCGCCCTAATGTATTTAGCATTTTTTGTATACCTACACTCTACACCAAAAATTCTACTTATATCTATTCTTTATATTTAGATTTTTAAAATTTAAATTCATTCTATGAAGAAATTTTGTCCTACTCTTCCAATTTTTCGAGATGTTTCCAATTCATTGTCGGGAGTAACAGTATTTCTGAAGGGTATGTGTAGTATACCTATAATATTAAATATTTAACTATTAATACATTAAGAAATAATATAATGTACTTCCCAGAAAAAGTCTTCAGTAATGTCTCCGTATTTCTGACACTGACATTTATCTGTCAGTTACAAACAATTTAAATTTTCAACTATTTTCCATGGCACTCTTTCGGCTGTAAAATTTAATACAACAGATTATTTCATTTTATCTCTATATCTATAGAATATATAATAAAATATTTAAATGTATCAGATAGAGAATTTAATTTAATATTACTAAGAAAAAATTTCAAAAAATAATATTTAGAATTTTTTTTTAAGAATCTTCTACTTCCGGTTGTCCAATTGTTACCAAAACCTTTTCAGATCTTCCCATGAATGTCCGATTGGGAAATACGTAGTTGAACAAATATAAAGTCTTATAGTATTTGAGAAATCGTCTTTCCAACCTTCCCACAAACATACAAACTCACAGACATCATCGTAAAAATATTAATATTATTCAACTATTTTCCATGGCACTCTTTCGGCTGTAAAATTTATTACAACAGATTATTTCATTTTATCTCTATATCTATAGAATATATAATAAAATATTTAAATGTATCAGATAGAGAATTTAATTTAATATTACTAAGAAAAATTTTCAAAAAATAATATTTAGAATTTTTTTTTAAGAATCTTCTACTTCCGGTTGTCCAATTGTTACCAAAACCTTTTCAGATCTTCCCATGAATGTCCGATTGGGAAATACGTAGTTGAACAAATATAAAGTCTTATAGTATTTGAGAAATCGTCTTTCCAACCTTCCCACAAACATACAAACTCACAGACATCATCGTAAAAATATTAATATTATTCAACTATTTTCCATGGCACTCTTTCGGCTGTAAAATTTATTACAACAGATTATTTCATTTTATCTCTATATCTATAGAATATATAATAAAATATTTAAATGTATCAGATAGAGAATTTAATTTAATATTACTAAGAAAATTTTTCAAAAAATAATATTTAGAATTTTTTTTTTAAGAATCTTCTACTTCCGGTTGTCCAATTGTTACCAAAACCTTTTCAGATCTTCCCATGAATGTCCGATTGGGAAATACGTAGTTGAACAAATATAAAGTCTTATAGTATTTGAGAAATCGTCTTTCCAACCTTCCTACAAACATACAAACTCACAGACATCATCGTAAAAATATTAATATTATTCAACTATTTTCCATGGCACTCTTTCGGCTGTAAAATTTATTACAACAGATTATTTCATTTTATCTCTATATCTATAGAATATATAATAAAATATTTAAATGTATCAGATAGAGAATTTAATTTAATATTACTAAGAAAAATTTTCAAAAAATAATATTTAGAATTTTTTTTTTAAGAATCTTCTACTTCCGGTTGTCCAATTGTTACCAAAACCTTTTCAAATCTTCCCATGAATGTCCGATTGGGAAATATGTAGTTGAACAAATATAAAGTCTTATAGTATTTGAGAAATCGTCTTTCCAACCTTCCCACAAACATAATACAAGAAATATCATTTCGTTAAATATTTCAGGGGAACAGGTATCTAAAACTAATAAAACGTTGAAATATTCTATCGTGACGGCTGGCTATTATTGGCCCAGAGTTATCCTAAAAAGGTTACTGACAAAATGAAACCTATGTAAAATCATTGCTGGATTAATAAGCAATACAAGAAATATCATTTCGTTAAATATTTCAGGGGAACAGGTATCTAAAACTAATAAAACGTTGAAATATTCTATCGTGACGGCTGGCTATTATTGGCCCAGAGTTATCCTAAAAAGGTTACTGACAAAATGAAACCTATGTAAAATCATTGCTGGATTAATAAGCAATACAAGAAATATCATTTCGTTAAATATTTCAGGGGAACAGGTATCTAAAACTAATAAAACGTTGAAATATTCTATCGTGACGGCTGGCTATTATTGGCCCAGAGTTATCCTAAAAAGGTTACTGACAAAATGAAACCTATGTAAAATCATTGCTGGATTAATAAGCAATACAAGAAATATCATTTCGTTAAATATTTCAGGGGAACAGGTATCTAAAACTAATAAAACGTTGAAATATTCTATCGTGACGGCTGGCTATTATTGGCCCAGAGTTATCCTAAAAAGGTTACTGACAAAATGAAACCTATGTAAAATCATTGCTGGATTAATAAGCAATACAAGAAATATCATTTCGTTAAATATTTCAGGGGAACAGGTATCTAAAACTAATAAAACGTTGAAATATTCTATCGTGACGGCTGGCTATTATTGGCCCAGAGTTATCCTAAAAAGGTTACTGACAAAATGAAACCTATGTAAAATCATTGCTGGATTAATAAGCAATACAAGAAATATCATTTCGTTAAATATTTCAGGGGAACAGGTATCTAAAACTAATAAAACGTTGAAATATTCTATTGTGACGGCTGGCTATTATTGGCCCAGAGTTATCCTAAAAAGGTTACTGACAAAATGAAACCTATGTAAAATCATTGCTGGATTAATAAGCAATACAAGAAATATCATTTCGTTAAATATTTCAGGGGAACAGGTATCTAAAACTAATAAAACGTTGAAATATTCTATCGTGACGGCTGGCTATTATTGGCCCAGAGTTATCCTAAAAAGGTTACTGACAAAATGAAACCTATGTAAAATCATTGCTGGATTAATAAGCAATACAAGAAATATCATTTCGTTAAATATTTCAGGGGAACAGGTATCTAAAACTAATAAAACGTTGAAATATTCTATCGTGACGGCTGGCTATTATTGGCCCAGAGTTATCCTAAAAAGGTTACTGACAAAATGAAACCTATGTAAAATCATTGCTGGATTAATAAGCAATACAAGAAATATCATTTCGTTAAATATTTCAGGGGAACAGGTATCTAAAACTAATAAAACGTTGAAATATTCTATCGTGACGGCTGGCTATTATTGGCCCAGAGTTATCCTAAAAAGGTTACTGACAAAATGAAACCTATGTAAAATCATTGCTGGATTAATAAGCAATACAAGAAATATCATTTCGTTAAATATTTCAGGGGAACAGGTATCTAAAACTAATAAAACGTTGAAATATTCTATCGTGACGGCTGGCTATTATTGGCCCAGAGTTATCCTAAAAAGGTTACTGACAAAATGAAACCTATGTAAAATCATTGCTGGATTAATAAGCAATACAAGAAATATCATTTCGTTAAATATTTCAGGGGAACAGGTATCTAAAACTAATAAAACGTTGAAATATTCTATCGTGACGGCTGGCTATTATTGGCCCAGAGTTATCCTAAAAAGGTTACTGACAAAATGAAACCTATGTAAAATCATTGCTGGATTAATAAGCAATACAAGAAATATCATTTCGTTAAATATTTCAGGGGAACAGGTATCTAAAACTAATAAAACGTTGAAATATTCTATCGTGACGGCTGGCTATTATTGGCCCAGAGTTATCCTAAAAAGGTTACTGACAAAATGAAACCTATGTAAAATCATTGCTGGATTAATAAGCAATACAAGAAATATCATTTCGTTAAATATTTTCAGGGGAACAGGTATCTAAAACTAATAAAACGTTGAAATATTCTATCGTGACGGCTGGCTATTATTGGCCCAGAGTTATCCTAAAAAGGTTACTGACAAAATGAAACCTATGTAAAATCATTGCTGGATTAATAAGCAATACAAGAAATATCATTTCGTTAAATATTTCAGGGGAACAGGTATCTAAAACTAATAAAACGTTGAAATATTCTATCGTGACGGCTGGCTATTATTGGCCCAGAGTTATCCTAAAAAGGTTACTGACAAAATGAAACCTATGTAAAATCATTGCTGGATTAATAAGCAATACAAGAAATATCATTTCGTTAAATATTTCAGGGGAACAGGTATCTAAAACTAATAAAACGTTGAAATATTCTATCGTGACGGCTGGCTATTATTGGCCCAGAGTTATCCTAAAAAGGTTACTGACAAAATGAAACCTATGTAAAATCATTGCTGGATTAATAAGCAATACAAGAAATATCATTTCGTTAAATATTTCAGGGGAACAGGTATCTAAAACTAATAAAACGTTGAAATATTCTATCGTGACGGCTGGCTATTATTGGCCCAGAGTTATCCTAAAAAGGTTACTGACAAAATGAAACCTATGTAAAATCATTGCTGGATTAATAAGCAATACAAGAAATATCATTTCGTTAAATATTTCAGGGGAACAGGTATCTAAAACTAATAAAACGTTGAAATATTCTATCGTGACGGCTGGCTATTATTGGCCCAGAGTTATCCTAAAAAGGTTACTGACAAAATGAAACCTATGTAAAATCATTGCTGGATTAATAAGCAATACAAGAAATATCATTTCGTTAAATATTTCAGGGGAACAGGTATCTAAAACTAATAAAACGTTGAAATATTCTATCGTGACGGCTGGCTATTATTGGCCCAGAGTTATCCTAAAAAGGTTACTGACAAAATGAAACCTATGTAAAATCATTGCTGGATTAATAAGCAATACAAGAAATATCATTTCGTTAAATATTTCAGGGGAACAGGTATCTAAAACTAATAAAACGTTGAAATATTCTATCGTGACGGCTGGCTATTATTGGCCCAGAGTTATCCTAAAAAGGTTACTGACAAAATGAAACCTATGTAAAATCATTGCTGGATTAATAAGCAATACAAGAAATATCATTTCGTTAAATATTTCAGGGGAACAGGTATCTAAAACTAATAAAACGTTGAAATATTCTATCGTGACGGCTGGCTATTATTGGCCCAGAGTTATCCTAAAAAGGTTACTGACAAAATGAAACCTATGTAAAATCATTGCTGGATTAATAAGCAATACAAGAAATATCATTTCGTTAAATATTTCAGGGGAACAGGTATCTAAAACTAATAAAACGTTGAAATATTCTATCGTGACGGCTGGCTATTATTGGCCCAGAGTTATCCTAAAAAGGTTACTGACAAAATGAAACCTATGTAAAATCATTGCTGGATTAATAAGCAATACAAGAAATATCATTTCGTTAAATATTTCAGGGGAACAGGTATCTAAAACTAATAAAACGTTGAAATATTCTATCGTGACGGCTGGCTATTATTGGCCCAGAGTTATCCTAAAAAGGTTACTGACAAAATGAAACCTATGTAAAATCATTGCTGGATTAATAAGCAATACAAGAAATATCATTTCGTTAAATATTTCAGGGGAACAGGTATCTAAAACTAATAAAACGTTGAAATATTCTATCGTGACGGCTGGCTATTATTGGCCCAGAGTTATCCTAAAAAGGTTACTGACAAAATGAAACCTATGTAAAATCATTGCTGGATTAATAAGCAATACAAGAAATATCATTTCGTTAAATATTTCAGGGGAACAGGTATCTAAAACTAATAAAACGTTGAAATATTCTATCGTGACGGCTGGCTATTATTGGCCCAGAGTTATCCTAAAAAGGTTACTGACAAAATGAAACCTATGTAAAATCATTGCTGGATTAATAAGCAATACAAGAAATATCATTTCGTTAAATATTTCAGGGGAACAGGTATCTAAAACTAATAAAACGTTGAAATATTCTATCGTGACGGCTGGCTATTATTGGCCCAGAGTTATCCTAAAAAGGTTACTGACAAAATGAAACCTATGTAAAATCATTGCTGGATTAATAAGCAATACAAGAAATATCATTTCGTTAAATATTTCAGGGGAACAGGTATCTAAAACTAATAAAACGTTGAAATATTCTATCGTGACGGCTGGCTATTATTGGCCCAGAGTTATCCTAAAAAGGTTACTGACAAAATGAAACCTATGTAAAATCATTGCTGGATTAATAAGCAATACAAGAAATATCATTTCGTTAAATATTTCAGGGGAACAGGTATCTAAAACTAATAAAACGTTGAAATATTCTATCGTGACGGCTGGCTATTATTGGCCCAGAGTTATCCTAAAAAGGTTACTGACAAAATGAAACCTATGTAAAATCATTGCTGGATTAATAAGCAATACAAGAAATATCATTTCGTTAAATATTTCAGGGGAACAGGTATCTAAAACTAATAAAACGTTGAAATATTCTATCGTGACGGCTGGCTATTATTGGCCCAGAGTTATCCTAAAAAGGTTACTGACAAAATGAAACCTATGTAAAATCATTGCTGGATTAATAAGCAATACAAGAAATATCATTTCGTTAAATATTTCAGGGGAACAGGTATCTAAAACTAATAAAACGTTGAAATATTCTATTGTGACGGCTGGCTATTATTGGCCCAGAGTTATCCTAAAAAGGTTACTGACAAAATGAAACCTATGTAAAATCATTGCTGGATTAATAAGCAATACAAGAAATATCATTTCGTTAAATATTTCAGGGGAACAGGTATCTAAAACTAATAAAACGTTGAAATATTCTATCGTGACGGCTGGCTATTATTGGCCCAGAGTTATCCTAAAAAGGTTACTGACAAAATGAAACCTATGTAAAATCATTGCTGGATTAATAAGCAATACAAGAAATATCATTTCGTTAAATATTTCAGGGGAACAGGTATCTAAAACTAATAAAACGTTGAAATATTCTATCGTGACGGCTGGCTATTATTGGCCCAGAGTTATCCTAAAAAGGTTACTGACAAAATGAAACCTATGTAAAATCATTGCTGGATTAATAAGCAATACAAGAAATATCATTTCGTTAAATATTTCAGGGGAACAGGTATCTAAAACTAATAAAACGTTGAAATATTCTATCGTGACGGCTGGCTATTATTGGCCCAGAGTTATCCTAAAAAGGTTACTGACAAAATGAAACCTATGTAAAATCATTGCTGGATTAATAAGCAATACAAGAAATATCATTTCGTTAAATATTTCAGGGGAACAGGTATCTAAAACTAATAAAACGTTGAAATATTCTATCGTGACGGCTGGCTATTATTGGCCCAGAGTTATCCTAAAAAGGTTACTGACAAAATGAAACCTATGTAAAATCATTGCTGGATTAATAAGCAATACAAGAAATATCATTTCGTTAAATATTTCAGGGGAACAGGTATCTAAAACTAATAAAACGTTGAAATATTCTATTGTGACGGCTGGCTATTATTGGCCCAGAGTTATCCTAAAAAGGTTACTGACAAAATGAAACCTATGTAAAATCATTGCTGGATTAATAAGCAATACAAGAAATATCATTTCGTTAAATATTTCAGGGGAACAGGTATCTAAAACTAATAAAACGTTGAAATATTCTATCGTGACGGCTGGCTATTATTGGCCCAGAGTTATCCTAAAAAGGTTACTGACAAAATGAAACCTATGTAAAATCATTGCTGGATTAATAAGCAATACAAGAAATATCATTTCGTTAAATATTTCAGGGGAACAGGTATCTAAAACTAATAAAACGTTGAAATATTCTATCGTGACGGCTGGCTATTATTGGCCCAGAGTTATCCTAAAAAGGTTACTGACAAAATGAAACCTATGTAAAATCATTGCTGGATTAATAAGCAATACAAGAAATATCATTTCGTTAAATATTTCAGGGGAACAGGTATCTAAAACTAATAAAACGTTGAAATATTCTATCGTGACGGCTGGCTATTATTGGCCCAGAGTTATCCTAAAAAGGTTACTGACAAAATGAAACCTATGTAAAATCATTGCTGGATTAATAAGCAATACAAGAAATATCATTTCGTTAAATATTTCAGGGGAACAGGTATCTAAAACTAATAAAACGTTGAAATATTCTATTGTGACGGCTGGCTATTATTGGCCCAGAGTTATCCTAAAAAGGTTACTGACAAAATGAAACCTATGTAAAATCATTGCTGGATTAATAAGCAATACAAGAAATATCATTTCGTTAAATATTTCAGGGGAACAGGTATCTAAAACTAATAAAACGTTGAAATATTCTATCGTGACGGCTGGCTATTATTGGCCCAGAGTTATCCTAAAAAGGTTACTGACAAAATGAAACCTATGTAAAATCATTGCTGGATTAATAAGCAATACAAGAAATATCATTTCGTTAAATATTTCAGGGGAACAGGTATCTAAAACTAATAAAACGTTGAAATATTCTATTGTGACGGCTGGCTATTATTGGCCCAGAGTTATCCTAAAAAGGTTACTGACAAAATGAAACCTATGTAAAATCATTGCTGGATTAATAAGCAATACAAGAAATATCATTTCGTTAAATATTTCAGGGGAACAGGTATCTAAAACTAATAAAACGTTGAAATATTCTATCGTGACGGCTGGCTATTATTGGCCCAGAGTTATCCTAAAAAGGTTACTGACAAAATGAAACCTATGTAAAATCATTGCTGGATTAATAAGCAATACAAGAAATATCATTTCGTTAAATATTTCAGGGGAACAGGTATCTAAAACTAATAAAACGTTGAAATATTCTATCGTGACGGCTGGCTATTATTGGCCCAGAGTTATCCTAAAAAGGTTACTGACAAAATGAAACCTATGTAAAATCATTGCTGGATTAATAAGCAATACAAGAAATATCATTTCGTTAAATATTTCAGGGGAACAGGTATCTAAAACTAATAAAACGTTGAAATATTCTATCGTGACGGCTGGCTATTATTGGCCCAGAGTTATCCTAAAAAGGTTACTGACAAAATGAAACCTATGTAAAATCATTGCTGGATTAATAAGCAATACAAGAAATATCATTTCGTTAAATATTTCAGGGGAACAGGTATCTAAAACTAATAAAACGTTGAAATATTCTATTGTGACGGCTGGCTATTATTGGCCCAGAGTTATCCTAAAAAGGTTACTGACAAAATGAAACCTATGTAAAATCATTGCTGGATTAATAAGCAATACAAGAAATATCATTTCGTTAAATATTTCAGGGGAACAGGTATCTAAAACTAATAAAACGTTGAAATATTCTATCGTGACGGCTGGCTATTATTGGCCCAGAGTTATCCTAAAAAGGTTACTGACAAAATGAAACCTATGTAAAATCATTGCTGGATTAATAAGCAATACAAGAAATATCATTTCGTTAAATATTTCAGGGGAACAGGTATCTAAAACTAATAAAACGTTGAAATATTCTATTGTGACGGCTGGCTATTATTGGCCCAGAGTTATCCTAAAAAGGTTACTGACAAAATGAAACCTATGTAAAATCATTGCTGGATTAATAAGCAATACAAGAAATATCATTTCGTTAAATATTTCAGGGGAACAGGTATCTAAAACTAATAAAACGTTGAAATATTCTATCGTGACGGCTGGCTATTATTGGCCCAGAGTTATCCTAAAAAGGTTACTGACAAAATGAAACCTATGTAAAATCATTGCTGGATTAATAAGCAATACAAGAAATATCATTTCGTTAAATATTTCAGGGGAACAGGTATCTAAAACTAATAAAACGTTGAAATATTCTATCGTGACGGCTGGCTATTATTGGCCCAGAGTTATCCTAAAAAGGTTACTGACAAAATGAAACCTATGTAAAATCATTGCTGGATTAATAAGCAATACAAGAAATATCATTTCGTTAAATATTTCAGGGGAACAGGTATCTAAAACTAATAAAACGTTGAAATATTCTATCGTGACGGCTGGCTATTATTGGCCCAGAGTTATCCTAAAAAGGTTACTGACAAAATGAAACCTATGTAAAATCATTGCTGGATTAATAAGCAATACAAGAAATATCATTTCGTTAAATATTTCAGGGGAACAGGTATCTAAAACTAATAAAACGTTGAAATATTCTATTGTGACGGCTGGCTATTATTGGCCAGAGTTATCCTAAAAAGGTTACTGACAAAATGAAACCTATGTAAAATCATTGCTGGATTAATAAGCAATACAAGAAATATCATTTCGTTAAATATTTCAGGGGAACAGGTATCTAAAACTAATAAAACGTTGAAATATTCTATCGTGACGGCTGGCTATTATTGGCCCAGAGTTATCCTAAAAAGGTTACTGACAAAATGAAACCTATGTAAAATCATTGCTGGATTAATAAGCAATACAAGAAATATCATTTCGTTAAATATTTCAGGGGAACAGGTATCTAAAACTAATAAAACGTTGAAATATTCTATCGTGACGGCTGGCTATTATTGGCCCAGAGTTATCCTAAAAAGGTTACTGACAAAATGAAACCTATGTAAAATCATTGCTGGATTAATAAGCAATACAAGAAATATCATTTCGTTAAATATTTCAGGGGAACAGGTATCTAAAACTAATAAAACGTTGAAATATTCTATCGTGACGGCTGGCTATTATTGGCCCAGAGTTATCCTAAAAAGGTTACTGACAAAATGAAACCTATGTAAAATCATTGCTGGATTAATAAGCAATACAAGAAATATCATTTCGTTAAATATTTCAGGGGAACAGGTATCTAAAACTAATAAAACGTTGAAATATTCTATTGTGACGGCTGGCTATTATTGGCCCAGAGTTATCCTAAAAAGGTTACTGACAAAATGAAACCTATGTAAAATCATTGCTGGATTAATAAGCAATACAAGAAATATCATTTCGTTAAATATTTCAGGGGAACAGGTATCTAAAACTAATAAAACGTTGAAATATTCTATCGTGACGGCTGGCTATTATTGGCCCAGAGTTATCCTAAAAAGGTTACTGACAAAATGAAACCTATGTAAAATCATTGCTGGATTAATAAGCAATACAAGAAATATCATTTCGTTAAATATTTCAGGGGAACAGGTATCTAAAACTAATAAAACGTTGAAATATTCTATCGTGACGGCTGGCTATTATTGGCCCAGAGTTATCCTAAAAAGGTTACTGACAAAATGAAACCTATGTAAAATCATTGCTGGATTAATAAGCAATACAAGAAATATCATTTCGTTAAATATTTCAGGGGAACAGGTATCTAAAACTAATAAAACGTTGAAATATTCTATCGTGACGGCTGGCTATTATTGGCCCAGAGTTATCCTAAAAAGGTTACTGACAAAATGAAACCTATGTAAAATCATTGCTGGATTAATAAGCAATACAAGAAATATCATTTCGTTAAATATTTCAGGGGAACAGGTATCTAAAACTAATAAAACGTTGAAATATTCTATCGTGACGGCTGGCTATTATTGGCCCAGAGTTATCCTAAAAAGGTTACTGACAAAATGAAACCTATGTAAAATCATTGCTGGATTAATAAGCAATACAAGAAATATCATTTCGTTAAATATTTCAGGGGAACAGGTATCTAAAACTAATAAAACGTTGAAATATTCTATCGTGACGGCTGGCTATTATTGGCCCAGAGTTATCCTAAAAAGGTTACTGACAAAATGAAACCTATGTAAAATCATTGCTGGATTAATAAGCAATACAAGAAATATCATTTCGTTAAATATTTCAGGGGAACAGGTATCTAAAACTAATAAAACGTTGAAATATTCTATCGTGACGGCTGGCTATTATTGGCCCAGAGTTATCCTAAAAAGGTTACTGACAAAATGAAACCTATGTAAAATCATTGCTGGATTAATAAGCAATACAAGAAATATCATTTCGTTAAATATTTCAGGGGAACAGGTATCTAAAACTAATAAAACGTTGAAATATTCTATCGTGACGGCTGGCTATTATTGGCCCAGAGTTATCCTAAAAAGGTTACTGACAAAATGAAACCTATGTAAAATCATTGCTGGATTAATAAGCAATACAAGAAATATCATTTCGTTAAATATTTCAGGGGAACAGGTATCTAAAACTAATAAAACGTTGAAATATTCTATCGTGACGGCTGGCTATTATTGGCCCAGAGTTATCCTAAAAAGGTTACTGACAAAATGAAACCTATGTAAAATCATTGCTGGATTAATAAGCAATACAAGAAATATCATTTCGTTAAATATTTCAGGGGAACAGGTATCTAAAACTAATAAAACGTTGAAATATTCTATCGTGACGGCTGGCTATTATTGGCCCAGAGTTATCCTAAAAAGGTTACTGACAAAATGAAACCTATGTAAAATCATTGCTGGATTAATAAGCAATACAAGAAATATCATTTCGTTAAATATTTCAGGGGAACAGGTATCTAAAACTAATAAAACGTTGAAATATTCTATTGTGACGGCTGGCTATTATTGGCCCAGAGTTATCCTAAAAAGGTTACTGACAAAATGAAACCTATGTAAAATCATTGCTGGATTAATAAGCAATACAAGAAATATCATTTCGTTAAATATTTCAGGGGAACAGGTATCTAAAACTAATAAAACGTTGAAATATTCTATCGTGACGGCTGGCTATTATTGGCCCAGAGTTATCCTAAAAAGGTTACTGACAAAATGAAACCTATGTAAAATCATTGCTGGATTAATAAGCAATACAAGAAATATCATTTCGTTAAATATTTCAGGGGAACAGGTATCTAAAACTAATAAAACGTTGAAATATTCTATCGTGACGGCTGGCTATTATTGGCCCAGAGTTATCCTAAAAAGGTTACTGACAAAATGAAACCTATGTAAAATCATTGCTGGATTAATAAGCAATACAAGAAATATCATTTCGTTAAATATTTCAGGGGAACAGGTATCTAAAACTAATAAAACGTTGAAATATTCTATTGTGACGGCTGGCTATTATTGGCCCAGAGTTATCCTAAAAAGGTTACTGACAAAATGAAACCTATGTAAAATCATTGCTGGATTAATAAGCAATACAAGAAATATCATTTCGTTAAATATTTCAGGGGAACAGGTATCTAAAACTAATAAAACGTTGAAATATTCTATCGTGACGGCTGGCTATTATTGGCCCAGAGTTATCCTAAAAAGGTTACTGACAAAATGAAACCTATGTAAAATCATTGCTGGATTAATAAGCAATACAAGAAATATCATTTCGTTAAATATTTCAGGGGAACAGGTATCTAAAACTAATAAAACGTTGAAATATTCTATCGTGACGGCTGGCTATTATTGGCCCAGAGTTATCCTAAAAAGGTTACTGACAAAATGAAACCTATGTAAAATCATTGCTGGATTAATAAGCAATACAAGAAATATCATTTCGTTAAATATTTCAGGGGAACAGGTATCTAAAACTAATAAAACGTTGAAATATTCTATCGTGACGGCTGGCTATTATTGGCCCAGAGTTATCCTAAAAAGGTTACTGACAAAATGAAACCTATGTAAAATCATTGCTGGATTAATAAGCAATACAAGAAATATCATTTCGTTAAATATTTCAGGGGAACAGGTATCTAAAACTAATAAAACGTTGAAATATTCTATTGTGACGGCTGGCTATTATTGGCCCAGAGTTATCCTAAAAAGGTTACTGACAAAATGAAACCTATGTAAAATCATTGCTGGATTAATAAGCAATACAAGAAATATCATTTCGTTAAATATTTCAGGGGAACAGGTATCTAAAACTAATAAAACGTTGAAATATTCTATCGTGACGGCTGGCTATTATTGGCCCAGAGTTATCCTAAAAAGGTTACTGACAAAATGAAACCTATGTAAAATCATTGCTGGATTAATAAGCAATACAAGAAATATCATTTCGTTAAATATTTCAGGGGAACAGGTATCTAAAACTAATAAAACGTTGAAATATTCTATCGTGACGGCTGGCTATTATTGGCCCAGAGTTATCCTAAAAAGGTTACTGACAAAATGAAACCTATGTAAAATCATTGCTGGATTAATAAGCAATACAAGAAATATCATTAAATGAAACCTATGTAAAATCATTGCTGGATTAATAAGCAATACAAGAAATATCATTTCGTTAAATATTTCAGGGGAACAGGTATCTAAAACTAATAAAACGTTGAAATATTCTATCGTGACGGCTGGCTATTATTGGCCCAGAGTTATCCTAAAAAGGTTACTGACAAAATGAAACCTATGTAAAATCATTGCTGGATTAATAAGCAATACAAGAAATATCATTTCGTTAAATATTTCAGGGGAACAGGTATCTAAAACTAATAAAACGTTGAAATATTCTATTGTGACGGCTGGCTATTATTGGCCCAGAGTTATCCTAAAAAGGTTACTGACAAAATGAAACCTATGTAAAATCATTGCTGGATTAATAAGCAATACAAGAAATATCATTTCGTTAAATATTTCAGGGGAACAGGTATCTAAAACTAATAAAACGTTGAAATATTCTATCGTGACGGCTGGCTATTATTGGCCCAGAGTTATCCTAAAAAGGTTACTGACAAAATGAAACCTATGTAAAATCATTGCTGGATTAATAAGCAATACAAGAAATATCATTTCGTTAAATATTTCAGGGGAACAGGTATCTAAAACTAATAAAACGTTGAAATATTCTATCGTGACGGCTGGCTATTATTGGCCCAGAGTTATCCTAAAAAGGTTACTGACAAAATGAAACCTATGTAAAATCATTGCTGGATTAATAAGCAATACAAGAAATATCATTTCGTTAAATATTTCAGGGGAACAGGTATCTAAAACTAATAAAACGTTGAAATATTCTATCGTGACGGCTGGCTATTATTGGCCCAGAGTTATCCTAAAAAGGTTACTGACAAAATGAAACCTATGTAAAATCATTGCTGGATTAATAAGCAATACAAGAAATATCATTTCGTTAAATATTTCAGGGGAACAGGTATCTAAAACTAATAAAACGTTGAAATATTCTATCGTGACGGCTGGCTATTATTGGCCCAGAGTTATCCTAAAAAGGTTACTGACAAAATGAAACCTTATGTAAAATCATTGCTGGATTAATAAGCAATACAAGAAATATCATTTCGTTAAATATTTCAGGGGAACAGGTATCTAAAACTAATAAAACGTTGAAATATTCTATCGTGACGGCTGGCTATTATTGGCCCAGAGTTATCCTAAAAAGGTTACTGACAAAATGAAACCTATGTAAAATCATTGCTGGATTAATAAGCAATACAAGAAATATCATTTCGTTAAATATTTCAGGGGAACAGGTATCTAAAACTAATAAAACGTTGAAATATTCTATCGTGACGGCTGGCTATTATTGGCCCAGAGTTATCCTAAAAAGGTTACGACAAAATGAAACCTATGTAAAATCATTGCTGGATTAATAAGCAATACAAGAAATATCATTTCGTTAAATATTTCAGGGGAACAGGTATCTAAAACTAATAAAACGTTGAAATATTCTATCGTGACGGCTGGCTATTATTGGCCCAGAGTTATCCTAAAAAGGTTACTGACAAAATGAAACCTATGTAAAATCATTGCTGGATTAATAAGCAATACAAGAAATATCATTTCGTTAAATATTTCAGGGGAACAGGT